>VMTU01000109.1:0-148096 GCA_016759055.1 Paramecium bursaria
CCCAACCCCAACCCCAACCCCAACCCCAACCCCAACCCCAACCCCAACCCCAACCCCAACCCCAACCCCAACCCCAACCCCAACCCCAACCCCAACCCCAACCCAACCCCAACCCCAACCCCAACCCCAACCCCAACCCCAACCCCAACCCCAACCCCAACCCCAACCCCAACCCCAACCCCAACCCCAACCCCAACCCCAACCCCAACCCCAACCCCAACCCCAACCCCCAACCCCAACCCCAACCCCAACCCCCAACCCCAACCCCAACCCCAACCCCAACCCCAACCCCAACCCCAACCCCAACCCCAACCCCAACCCCAACCCCAACCCCAACCCCAACCCCAACCCCAACCCCAACCCCAACCCCCCAACCCCAACCCCAACCCCAACCCCAACCCCAACCCCCCAACCCCAACCCCACCCCCCCTTTTTTCATCTAGTCGTCAAATTATTTTCAGAATAATTCATATTTTATTATTATTAATATTTTATATTACATTATTCCATGATAAAAAGAAAATTAACACTAAGGGAAAAGATTTTGAAAAACATTATTGAATTGGATAATTCATAACCTGAACTTGGATCTCATTTAACAAATTTCATCATCATTTAATAACAATTCCTAAATTTGTCCTATTTGCCAATTAGATATCCCTACTAAACCATAATAAGCATAATAAGTCGCCCATAATTATTTGTGCAAATAAATGACACATCTATATTCACTATAACTTTGATAATAATATATTGGATCTATATGATTTTTCCAATTAGAGGAAAAGTAATATTTTCAAATATAGGATTAATTATGGAAAGTGTCCTTTTCAACTTTCTTATTGAAACTTCATAAAATATTTAGTATTACATAGTTTTAGTAATGATGACTATAACTTAGGGAATAAGACATTTCATAATTGAAGGATAATTAGATGTTCAAATAATCAATTTTCAAGTTCCAAAGCCACTACTTATTAATAAAATTATTAAGATTGTAATGATCTCATAAATCATCCTTAATGGATATCAAGAAATTTAGATAGTTGCAACAATTTTGTGTGGATTTTTAAATATTATTCGAAGCTCAATTTACTAATAGTAACCTCTGATAATAATAAAGTTCACAATAATATTGAACACTATAGCTTTATATTATTCCTTTTTAATAGTCTTCTAATTAGATTATTAGTTTTCTACAGAATTAATATTAATCCCATTGATAATGATGATTGCAATCCAAATTGTTGATAGAATGAATTATAAGTTCAAATATACTCTAAACGACATACAGTCTATAATTATTCAATAGGACAAGTTAATGAATTAGTAGTATAAACTTTTCTAATTAAATAATGAGTAATTCTTAGATAAAGTTCAAAGATTAAACCCATTTGAACAAAAGAAGACAAATCTTCAAGATTAAATAATATACATTTCAATATTGATGTAATTGAACAAATAATTCGAGGCAATGAAATACATCGAGTTTTTACTGCAATAAAGTAGATATTTAAATTAATTTAGATTCTCAATTAACTGTTAACATAATCAAACTGAAACGATTGTAAGCCAAGTGTAGTGAATAAATTTATAGGAAGGTTGAATTTAAATATCAGTTAATAAGCTCAATTAAAGATTTAATACTATAGGAATTTTAGGATCATAAAATTCACAAAAAAATGGTATTTTGATGATTTCTATTTTAGAAAGCTCTAATATTATAAAAGGTATAATTCTTATAAAAACTCTACATATCAAAATTAAGAAGATAAGATTTCCTTAATTTAAGTTAAAACTTAATGCAAATGAAACAAAAAATGCATCAAATCAACAAATAATATTAGACAGAGAAAAGTTCTAATTCACTAGGATTTTATATGTGTTAGATATTAAATGACTATGTTTCTACTTATTAACTGAATCATGCATTATCTTAAAAAGAAAAGAAGTTCAATAGAATTATTTTGACAAATGGATAGTTTACTAATTCTATGATTTATTTAATTGTTGAATATAATGAAAATTTATCAATAGCTAGATGTTCCAGCAACACTCCATAAACTCTCAAGATCCCTTATGATTAAATCATAAACTAACCAATTGATTTATTTATTCCAAATGGCGTCAGAGAGCATCATAAAATTTTAGTTCAATCTTTATTTAATTACTAACATTCCAAATTTATAAGAAACTTTAATGAAAATTTAATATTAATGTACAATAATTATGTCTAAAACATTGACTTTTCATTAGATATAACCTATCTGAATAATTCAATATAAATTATCGTATTTATCGAGCCTGCTGTAAGTTTATAAATGAAAATGATAGCAGATTAGAATTGTATCATTACGCACATTTCAGAAAGTGTAGAAACAATTCAATAGGAAGGTATAAAATTGATTGGATTGAATTTGATGTAAATAATTCCAGATTTTTAAGATCGGGTGAAATAAGAAGATTATATTACTATAGAGAATGTAGAGCTTCTTAAATCAAAGTTTATTATAACCATTCAAGTCTATGTGAAAAGATTACATAATGAAAATCTTTATTACTTAATACAAATAATATCAACAAAAAATTTAACTAATACTTATTCTTCATTCCAATAAACTAATAATACATGTTTTTAAGAAGAAAGCTTTAATGAAGATGTAATTATACTAAAACCAGAATCATTATATATAATAGAGCCTCCAGAGATTTATTAAATTAAAATAGAGCCTGATAATATTGATTAATCGAAGAATATTGAACCATTAATGAGTCCATTGAGTTCGTTTATTCAAAGTCCTAATTCTGAGAAAAATAAATTTGTCCAACAAAAATACTTCATGTCTTAAGAGAGAGCTGAATCATAAAACTAAGATAGGGAGTTCAATAAAGATATAGATGTCTAAGATCCTGTTGTGAGATAAAGATAGGGATCATAAACAACATTTAATGGAATTCAACAATCCTAATATTATAAGAAATATGAACTGGTGACTAAATCTCAGGAATTATAAAGTTTTTCTAAAAGTCATAAAATATTTCTATCGTTATTTATCGTAAATATAATGATCTAACTCACATTAGAAATAATGGTAAATTATTCATTTTTATATATAGCAAAATTAAGAAATTTCCAATAATTTGATAAGAATGATTGACTAGATGGATTTTTTATAGGTTAAAAGTTTAATATTTTAACCTATGAATTAATTTCTTGTTTCGAGGTGGACCATCATTAATTATAACACATAATTTGAGGAAAAATTCATAGATGAATCCACTTTGAAAGAATATTTAACATTCCCGTTGAGTAATTTACCTCTTGGTTATGATGATCTGCATTATAATATAAACACAAGGTTGAATTAGAATAAAATTTTAACCGTATTATCGTAAGACATAGTTGAAATCAAATTATACACAGACACATCAACTGGCACAGAATATTAATTATCTGTTGCTAAAGCTCTTGATATTTTATTAGAATATCAGTACACAATAAAAAAGAGATATCAAATAGAAGGAAGTATTATATTTGATAGTCCATATGCATACTATAACTATGCAAACTACATATAATTATATGATATTTTTGAAAAAATAAATGGTGATATGGTAGAGAATTCTCAACTATCATAATATTAACTCTAAGATTCAATGAGATTATTTATGATCCTATTAATAGTATTTTTAATAGTATTCCTTGGTTTTGGATTCATCTACTACATCAAGATTGAGAAGAATGTTAACATTTATATGAATATGATAGAGTAGATTGAGAAATAACACATTTCATATGAATTGGCTAGATTATAGTTTATTTATGAGTAAATAAGTGCAGATCCAAATATAATGCAAAACTTTTAATTTAATATTGATTAATAAGAAAGATAATTTAAATCTGATAAAATTGGATTTATTAAGAGTAGACAATAATCCCTAAAATTATCAAGTTTACTAAAAATTAATATGACTTCTTTATTTTTCACAGTTGCAAATATTATAATTGTTATTTATACAATAACATCTTATTTCTTATCAAAGTAGTTACTAGATCTGTATCCCTATACTGTTAATTTATTTGCAACTTATGCAGATTTAGGTGTGGACCTTCCATACATGTTTGCCTTTAGAGAAATTTTATAAAATCGCACTTTATTTCCATATTACTAAGAAACTGAGATAGACTGGTTTATAGGCTTGATTGAGGAATCTGCTCATCATACAAATGAGTTTGCATAAACTGTTTTTATGAAATCAGAGTAATATTATATTTTTATTTAGTCTAATCATCTCTTAAAGTTTCTACGACTATCTTGATAAATTAAATAATAACAATCTATGTGAATACTAACAGTTTGATTATAACATATGTATGAATGCATTGAATGGTAATCTTTAAAGAGGTTTAAAAGTGCTTTTAATTTATTTATCTAATCAAATATCAACAGAATTATAGGTCAATAATTTCACAAACAAAACATTCATCGTACCACATTTAGAATTAGAGGGAGTCTTTATAGCCTCAGAAATTATTAAGAATATTAAGTAGATTTTCAATTCTGATATGATAATCGAGACTCAATATTTGTTATCAACATTAGATGTAAAATATATTATTAAACAATAGATCTTAAACATATGCTTTATTGTTTATTTAACTCTCATTTTATTGTTATTTTTATATTATTTCAAATATAAGTATGTAAAAGAATATTCCTACTTTTAACATTTTATATATACAATACCTAGGAACACCATACTATTCGATGATTTATTTGAGAGAAAACTCAGATAATAATTAATGGTTGAATAATCTGAATATTGATATTAATTTAAAATATATTATATTAAATGAGCATCAAAGCTTTAAGAGAATAAATCCTGAATAATATTTTAGACATGGAATATGACTAAGCATAAATTTCTGATAATATTCTGTTAATTATATAGATATAAAACTCGCTAATAAACCTAAGTTATTTACCATATACTAATTTTAAATATTTGCAACTCGTCGTGTTTTTATGCAGACCATAGGCTTTAATAGAATTTCCAGATACAAGTATCATTAGTGTCGGGCTCATCATAATATATTGGATATATTTGTTATTTTAGATAAATTTCAAAAAAAGGCAGATCGCTCTTATTAGAGTTATGCTGGATACTATTTTATTAAACTTTTTTATTGAAACATCATTTTCTCCATAGAATTATGTTTTGATAACATTAATAGTTCTTACTTAGACAATACATTCCTTTGTCTAAGAAGGTACTTTAGATTTTAAGACTTGCAATTTATAGCAACCAAAGCAATTACTTATTAATAAATTTATCAGATTATTAAGTATCCTATAGATACTACTAAATTTTAGCAAAGACATTTAAATAATTATATCTGCTTTGAATTCAGGCATACTTATTACTAAAATTTTAATTTACAGACACAAAAATCAATTCATTGAGAGATTTAGTTTATGTTCAAATGTAATTACATTGTATTATGTTCTGCTAATTTACTTAGACTTTAATCCAGGTGGGTTTAGTGCTCATATTATTATTGTTCCTTTTATGATTCAGGTTTGTATATAAATTTTGAATAACAAAAATTTCGATTAAAAAAATATTCAAATTAATGACTTATTTATACTTTACAGTTAGTTTCATTCATTGGTAGAATACAAATTCATCAATCCAAAATTCGATGTGGATTACTATATGCAGATATTGAAGCCTAAATAGATGAATGATGAAGCAATATTATATGCCTCGCTTCTATAACTTCAGGATAAAAAAATCGACTGTCTCCGATACCTATAATAAATGTAAAATTCAAAATAGAGTATTAATTATATCATAATCAGTTAGTTTATCAAGGGTAAATGTGATTAAAATGAATAAGTTATACTAAAAATCGTCTTAGTAGTTATATAACTTAATAGATTTTCAGGAAGCTAATATGGCAGACTCTATTAAATAACTCTTATAGTCAGAGGAATTATCGGAATAAATAAAGAATAAATTGGTATTTCATCTAAAAATAATATAGATACATTTAATACGACAAAAGATAGAATTTTTAATGGATTTACAGTAATAGAGAATGAAGAAAAATCGAATCACTAAATTAACTGACTAATTATTAGAATATAAATAATTTTTGAAAGATTAGTACTTAATTTATGGAGGAGATAAGCAAAAGAGTGTGTATTGTTTCTATTTATGTGAGATATTAAATGATTATATATCAGCTAATGAAATAAACAGTGTGTTAGCAGTTAATGATGAAAGGTAGAATAAATTGTAGTTTGGTTAATAATATTTATCAAACAAGATGGTATACTTGATCATCGATTATACTAACGATCTCGAAATTATAAAATGTAGCAATAATTTACAACTGTTGAATTTATAGTAAAGTATGATTATGAATCATTCCATCAATATTTTAATACCCTAGACAATATAATAATATCATCAATAACTGATTTAATAGTTTTTTGTTAATGGAACTTCCAAGTATTTGAGGAAATTAAATAATAATATCTATTTGGATTAAACATAGAATGTCACTTAAGTAGATTTCGGACTAGATATAATCTACTAATAAAATAATATATAATTCATAATATTTTTGCAGTAACTGTTAAATTAACAGTATATGTTTCTAATGAATTAATAATTATTTATCACTAATGTATCATTAAATTTGCAATAACTATTACAATAGCATTAATTTGATTTATTAAATAGGAATATTGTTCATTTCATTCCTAATTTTGACAATTACATTATTAATAGCGAAGAATATATCAGTATTGATAATGTGGAATTAATAAGACTCAAATTAACAGTTAACATGCAAATCTATATTAAATTCTACTAAAGCAAACCTATTTATTATATTGTTTATGTAGATACGGTTAAAACTTTATATAAAACAAATACTTCAATCCAACAAACAGTGTCTGATAGAGAAAGTGTTGATGAGGACATAATCATATTCAAACCTATGGATATGGAACAACATGTATATGAAGAGGACAAAGAACTGTCTAAAGTAATTCTGGATATAGAAAATACAATGAATGCTAACAGAATATTCAGTCCTAAATAGAGTTTTTAGATTCCTTTTGTTGAAAATGAAAGTAAGTTTTTTGAATCAAAGAAATAATAGGAAGAATCTTTGTAACATGATAAACAAGAAATTTATGTTGATAATATGTAGGATTTTAATGATGCAGCATCTTAGATGTCTTCATTGCAAGGAGTTAGGAGATCAAGATATTACAAAAAATATGAATTAGTGTAGAAGTCTTCTGAGTTAAATGCATTCAGTGCTTATCATAAATAATTTTTAATCATGTTTATTTTAGGAATGATCATCTAGTTAATCCTTTCGCTGATTGTATTTATTTATTTTAACATTATTATTTAGCAACTATTTAGCATAAATAACAATTTCACCAAACTTGTGTCTGCTGTAGATTTGCTTTAGATTAAAAATTTCATTTATTAGCCTCTTGCTTCATTTTTAGTCACAAGATGGTCCATATTCAATTATAATGGTTATTATAATACCAAACAAATAACCTATGACAATTGGCAGTCACTATTAGTGTTTCCATATTCTAATCTAGATCTTGGCTTTGATGATTTAGCTCTAAATATATACAAGGTTCTCAATAGACCTGAATTACAATAATTCCTTGAATATACACAAGTGGACCTGTCAATTTACATATACACTGCGACAGGAGATAATTTTACCTTATCAGTACGAAATGCGATTGATCTTTTACTAAATTATTAGTATGTTATTAAAATGAGGTATATTATAGAGGGAACTGTAGTTACTGACAGCCCTTATGTATACTTTACCTATAAAAACTACATTCCGATGAATAAAATATTCACGAAATTAAACCAATAAGTATATGAAGATGCACTCAATAATACATATAATTTGGAAAATTTAACATTAACATTTCTGATAATAATTGTTTGTTTGTTAAGTTTCTTTATTTTATTAAGCTTATATTATTGTATTAAAATTGAGGGCTGCATTTATAATTACCTACATATAGTAAGAAATATTGATAAAGCTCATATTGATAATGAATTGATGAGGTTATAAAATCTACATGATTAAGTGTAAAAAGATCCTAACATTTTATATAACTTCCTATTTAATTTTGAGTAAAGGGAACAAATAATTGAATAGAATAAGGATGATGAAACATTTAAGAGAAGCAAAAGAAAATAGAAAGACCAAGGTATTTAATTTGGATATTACATGATATGGCTTTTATTGGTTTTACTAATCATTCTATTAGGCACATTATTGACATATCTTATGTCAAATTCGTTTTTAGACATATTTCCTAACACCATTTATCTGTATATGAAATTCAGTGAAGTGGGAACAGATATACCCACTATGTTCGCTATGAGAGAAGTTTTATATTAGAGAAATTTGTTTCCATATTATACAGCAGATGATTTGGCATGGATTCTAAATTAGGTTAAAGAATGTGTGAATACAACACAATAATTTAACAAAATTAATTACGATAAGAACAACTTGATAATGTCAGAATCATTTTATAATTACTTATAAGAGATTAATGACAATAATTTATGTAATTATTTGGATAAAAATATGACTATTAAATCAAAAGCCATCTGTCCATTGATTATGAATGGAAATATGGCTCGAGGTTTGAGGTCATTATTGATATATATGGCAAATTTTATTTAAACAGATACAGAAGTTAATAATTTGACAAGTAGATCGATAGCACCTTACCTAGAGTTAGAAGCTACATTTTTAGTATCAATGGTCATAAGAGGTATCAATTAAAAGTTCAATTCTGACCTTTATGAACAAACCGTTACATTATTGAACTCATTAATTGTAAAAATTTATTATATTAAAGATTGTGAGTTGTGCACTCATCATATTTATAATACTTTTAATCTTAGGTGTGGTTACCAAATACAGATAATTTATTATAAAATAATATTATTTATACTAAAGATCAATTTATTTGATGCCAAGAAATACTATATTTTTAGATGACGTTTATGAGAGAAATTTGAGATCATAATTTATATTCGAAAGTTTAAATTGATATTTCATTTAAGTATTTAATCCTTTTATTTTAATTTATTGAGCATTCTAATAATATTTGGTTTATATATTTTAAGGATAGGAAAAGGTTCTTCTTTATTCAATGCATCCATATCTATTGATTATTTTATTCCTCTTAGTGATTGGATTCTTGATCTCAAAGATTTTTTGTTGATTTTTTCCTAGGATTTCGATTTTTATTCAATCACTGGTTTTTCAATATCAATAGGATCACACGATCTTTATTATTCGATAGCTGTTTGTATAACACCGATTTCCTTCTGTAAAATGGTCTGGCCTCTTTCTGTCTAATATCCTCGATTTATTTCATTATCTTTTTGCTCCTCAGTGTAAGAGTCATCATCCTATCTTTCAGTCTGAACCTCAATTTAGTAGTTTTGTTCAACAAATTAGTATTCATTTATTTTAGGTAAATTGGGGACCTTGTTACAGCTTTCCATAAACTTTAATCCTTTGTCAGTTGCCTTCTATCTTAACTTTAATTCAGCTATTGGCTAGACTATTCGTATTGGTATTTCATACTATTATTTATACACTAATGCCATTTCATTTTACCTCTATTTATCTAATAATAAGATTTATTTTACATAATTAAATATGATATTTGATTTCATCGTCTAGCTAGATACCATTTAATTAATTTAGAATTAATCCTATATGATCTTTTATTTGTTTTAGAGATTTTCCGCTATTCATCATTCTTTGTAGCTCATCTTTCAAACTCATCAAATACTTTCTTTACTCTTCTTAAGGAGTGGGCTTAGGTGGAACCATTGCAGGTTTTGGATTATTCGTTATTCCTATCTTACCTTATGAGGCTCTTCCAGCATTTTTCATAGATTTCTGTCTTTGTAATTTCACATTCAGTTAATTAGGATTTGTATTCAAATTCTGTTCAGCTTCTTCCTCAATTATTTAATCAATTTTAACCAAGTTTATAATTGAGTCACCGTTATTGGATCTACTACCTAAATTAATTTATGGGGGTTCTTATTGAGTTGGTCGAGGCTATGAGAAGGTTTTAGTTTTACCTATTTTCTATATACTAGGTCTTCTTTCTGTTTATGGAGCCTAAATCTACTACTAATCTTAGATTAAGTTTCTCATCGAAGGCTTTCTGACTTCTGAATTAGTTTTTCCTGATGGTGATAAATCTACTCTTGACATTCTCTAAGAATTACTCATCGATTATGATTATTGAGACCTTAAAGGAATATGGGAGGGTTATTATTGTTTATGTTCCTCTTATTTATTTCGAATATTTTACTCTGATCTTAGCTAAACTCTCTATTAGGGTGATTCCAAGTTATTTTAATTAAAGTCTGTTTCATTTATCTCAGACAATGGAGCTTTTTGATTGCTTGGCTTAGTGTAATTACTTTTGATATGACTTCTGCCAGTATTTAAGGTAGTTTGTGTATTTAAACTGTTAATTGTATTTTATGTAGCTTAATTTTAATTCTGAATAATTTCTCGAGGCTTCAGTAAACTTTCTAGTTCCTTGACTTCTTATGGAGTTTTAATGTAGTCTCTTTCCTATGTTTTTTATTTTGGATAATAATAGAAGTCACCTGCATTACTTAATGGACTTATTACTATGCTTATTGGCTGATTTGTCGGAGATTTAGATGCGATAGATAATTTTTCCAACAATTATTAATTTTCTTATTTGGTTCTCTCCAAAAATTATTCTAATAGTTTAACATCCTCACTCTCACTTAAATCTTGTTAATATGAAGGTTCTTATATGAAATCTGATCTTCTTTCATAAAACTCACTAGTATTTCTGGATCTTTAATGATCAAATTCCTGCTCATTAATATATCTATGATCAACTTCCTGTATTTCAGTTAACTGCTTTAGATCTAAATTAATCTCATCTTTATTTAGTTTTAGTTCTACTAAATTAGATGCTTATTGAACATCAGCTTCAGCATATTGCTAAACTATTTCAGATAAATTTTTCAAAGACTATATTTATATTTAATCAGCAACTGTAGATAGTTTCTTATAATTGTGATGAGATTATGATTAGGAATAAGATTACCTTGCATCTATTAATTCTGATTAGAGACCAACTTAAGAAGCCAACATTAATAACTCTTCAGAATATAATGTTCTTTCATGAGTCCATTTAGATATCTTCCTATATTATTATGAATATGATTCATTTTATCTTTGATTTTAATCTGTATTTTATTATCTATAATGATATTCTATATTTTCCACTTTTCTAAGGTTCTTTTTGATTTATAATACTTTATGAAACTGTTTAGCATCTGCTAACCCCTTCTTTCTATCTTTGACAATGGTTTTAAATGTTAAGAAATCAAAATGATTTATTCCCTTAAAACCCTATTATTTTAATATTTCCCTTATTCTTTATATGAATACATCCTGGAGTTGAAATAATGAGTATTCTTTTAGTTCATGCAGCTTTAATTCGAATAATTTATAAGCAAATGAGGACTGATATTATAAAATTTATTATGATTTATTCATCTCAACAGTAGGAGATGGAAAACTCTGAACAATATGCTCAAATGTTTCAAGGTCATTCTATTCTTTAGATAACAAGACTTTAACATAATTTGATTTGCTGTATTTTACAGGATCCAATTGTGGGACATATTATGGTGATGAGTTGATATAATTTCTCATTTCTTAAATCGTGTAACCATTCATAGCATAATGTCTGAATAAATGCACAAAAAAGTCTAAATTATTTTCGTTAGTAAACCCTTCTGAATGTAATTGAACATAATTAGTAAACAAATGAATGGGAAAGGGTATTCTTAAATGACTATCGACATATTATTATTGTTTTCTCTTCCATTTAGGAATAAGGTAAACACTACTATTCCACTCTGATCTTGATCTAACAATGGGTACATTAGTAGACTTTACATCAAAATTAATCATCAATAAATATATATAAAAATTTCATACTGTTGATACGATATCCCAATCATCCACTTTAAGTAATGAGGAGGAATATTTTTCTTACTTAGGAGTAAATAATTTTCCAATCAATATGGTTGGAATAAAATCAGTTATCAAATTATAGGTAAAGTTGAAGATAGCCCTTATATTAATAACAATTTTACCAATTATATGATTCATCTAATAATTCACCCTTACCCTTTGAATAATCATTCCTATCCTGCCCAGTTTTAAATTTAAATAAGAAGGTACTGAAATTCTCTATTGATAACAAAAGGTTAAAAACAACTCTATATAATTATGTTACTATTAGAACAATTGCATAAATAGAAAGTCTCTAAATTTAAACACATTATTACCTTCTTATATTATTTATCAACGTTGTAGAATTTCTCAAGATTATTTTTCAAAATGATGCAATAAGTAGAAAATAGTGCAGCACTCGCTAAAGTTGATACTGTTATTATTCTTCTGACTACGATTGATTGATCTGACCAGTCGATCATACATATTATTGTTCCAATTATTGATAAAATAACAATTAGGAATAATAGAAGTGGCATGAGTTTCTTCATAAACACAATTAATCTGTTTTTTCTATAAAATATATTTTTCTAAGCTTCTAATTCATCCTTTTCAACTAATATTTGATGCCAATATTTACTACACAAAATCAGGATAAAATTTTATATCTGAATAAAAATTATATAATACTGATATTGCTAGGAACTATGAAGCAAGTAATATATTACTGTTAAAATAAATATTGTCTTTTGATTAATCTCGTCTTAATTCATTAAGATCAGAAAGTACAAATCCAAATATCCCATAGTAAAATGAAAATAATTTAACTATATGA
Organism: Paramecium bursaria; assembly: GCA_016759055.1. Taxonomy (NCBI): domain Eukaryota; phylum Ciliophora; class Oligohymenophorea; order Peniculida; family Parameciidae; genus Paramecium; species Paramecium bursaria. Next base: position 12,957 of record VMTU01000109.1, read on the forward strand.
TATTCTATAATAATACATATCTAAAAAAGTAGTAGTAAAGTGTTGATGGTTATCATCTTGGAACAGTCGACATTTTTGTTGCTATTCTTCCATCTGAATGTATATAGAATATTTGTTAAAACTATCCCCATGACTACATATTCTGTCAAGAGACAAAGACCGTAGCCACCTAACTCGTAGAAGTTGGTTACATCCATATCCATTATGTGCTTCTCAAAAAATTTAGCATCGATGTCATTTTATAAATTTATCATTAATACAATTTACGATATTTGTAATTTGATGATTCATATCTTCTCTTCTCCAAAGGGGATACAACTAATTTTCGTTCCAGTCAAATCTTAATGCAGCATTTAGGTGTTCTCATTGTGCTAGTGTTGAATCGTATTAGAGGCCTTACTATTACTATATTGGGGTGATTTCATTAAAAATCATCTATATATATATTTCATTTTGTTTCTTCAAGTAATGAATATTTCATCTAATAATGACCAAACAATTATCCTATGTAAATGGTAGGAATGAAATCAGTTATCAAATTATAGAAACAGTTGAAGATAGCCCAATTGTAGGATTTATCCAACAACTCGCCTTATGGATAATCATTCTTATCCTGCCCAGTTTTGAATTTAAATAAAAAGGCATCAAATCCTGCCACTAATAATTGGAAATTAAACAAAAATCTGCACAATTATAAAGTTATTAAAAGAATTGCATTTACAGAAAGTCTCTATATTTAAAAACATAATACCTTCTCTTATTATTGATTAACTTAGTAGAATTAGTCAGGATTATTTTTCAAAATTCTACAATATCTACAAAATACTAAAGAACTCACACCAGTTGATACTGTAATAATCATTCTCACTAATTCAGATTTGTAATCCCTTTCGATCACCAATATAATTGTCCCAATTATAGATGAGAAAATAATTAAAATTAACAGAATTGGCATTAATTTCTCCATAAAAGCAATCAGTTTATCATTCGCTTTAAATAAATCTTTCACACTTTCCTTGGGTTTTCCAAAAAATTAATCTTACTTTAGCAATATTTCATTCCAATATTTGCAACATAAAATCAGTATAAAATTATATATCTGAATAAAAAATAAATAATACAGATATTGATAGGAACTATGTAGCAAGCAACATGTTAATGTTAAAATAAATATTATCCTTTCTTTCATTTATTTTTAATTCATCAAGATCAGAAAATACAAACCCAAAAATGCAGTAGTAAAATTAAAATAATTTGACTATTTTATCATTTATTTAACTTACATAATTAAAAAAGTAGTAGTAAAGTGTTGATGGTTATCATCTTGGAACAGTCGGCATTTTTGTTGCTATTCTTCCATCTGAATGTATATAGAATATTTGTTAAAACTATCCACATCACTAAATATTCTGCTAAGAGACAAAGGATATAGCTTCCAAGCTCGTAGAAATTGGTTACATCCATGTCCATTATGTGATTTTTGAAAAAATTATCATCGATGTCATTTTATAAATTTATCATTAATACTATTTACGATATTTGTTATTTGATGATTCATCTCCTTGTTTCTCGAGCTAATTAAAGGGAATGCTCCCAACTTTCTTTCCATACTTGTCAAATCCTCATACAACATCGGTCTTCTCATTGCTCTTGTATTGAACCGTAACGGAGGCACAGAGTTTTGGGATTGCTTCCCTATCTAATCGATTTCTAATACAATCTTTAGTTAATAAATCTTACTGATTCTTCCAAATGCTATATTTCTATAGCCTCAGTTTGCATCGACATTTCATATACTCTTTCCTAGAAATATTATAAGTCTTTTATAATTGCAAAATTAAAAGTGTCTATTTGTATTGAAAAAGGACCCTCTGAGATGGATTCCTTAATTATTAAATTTTATCGTAGAGTTAGCTAGGTGAGAGGTTCCACAACACATTCATGATCAGTGTTTATCAATACTTTCTATAAGGATTTCTTAGTTCCTATCATCTTTCTCACAGTACAGTAAAATTTTCTTTTATTATTCAAATACTCCTTTAGTATGTTCAGGTGAAATGCTATTTCTTCTAAGATTTTATCTATCTGTGATATTTTTTCCTTGTAAACATCATTATACATATCTTAGTGAAATTTCTAACGCTAATATATTACAGTTTTCTATGACTTTAATCGAACACTAATCAAGGGTTAACTTGCCACATTATATAGTGAAGGTAAACTTCTTTGTGGTTGATTGATCTCCCTATTTTTAGCTGTTTTCAATATCAGATTTGCAAGTACTTTTTATTCAAACTCTTTTTTGTCTCTTTATGTTCTTAATTTCATAAGGTAGGAATCTATATCAAGACTGTCTTTCCTTTTATATTTCAGATTATCCTCGGATGGGAGTGTTATTTATGATAAAGTTCGTTTAGACTTTTTATTCATGAGGGAAAATTTTGTTTTTAATATATAATAAATGTTTCCCAAAAAAGATCAATAAAAGAATCAACCATTTGTATCGTAAGAGGAATCAGATGCTTATGGATTCAAATAATAAAAAGTGTAATAAATATGAATAATCTGAAGTGAAGGTAAAAACACTAAAGAGGATATTTTGAAATAAAATGCAAGAATAGAAAAATGGCGAAGGATGATGCCTAAAATTCCTAAACTATTGCATGATAATGATGAAAAACTTAAAAGACGATTGAGAAAGGGCATACCTGATGGTGTGAGAATGTTAGTATGGCCTCTACTTGCTGATGTTGAAAGTTTAAAACAACAAGCAAAAGTATTAAATTGTTCTATTAAAATAGGCATCTTATGAGGATTTGGTTAACTCAAAAGAGATCTCCTAATATGAAGGTTAGATTGCTATGGATGTTGTAAGAACATTTTAAAATAATCATTTCTTTAACATTGATGCAATCACGAGTTAATCTCTAAGTGCCGTATTGAGAGCCATTAGTTTGACATTTTAAGATATGGGTTATTGCTAAGGATTGAATTATTTGGCTGCATCATTTTTATTGATAATGAGCGATGAAAATGTTTATTGGCATATATACAGTCTTCTCACTAAATATGGCTGTTTGGATATGTATGTTAATCCAGCATTTACTCTCAAATACTATTTTGCATTACAAGGATTAATTAAACAGTTTTTACCAGATGTTAATGAGAAATTAAAAAAATTTGAAATTGTACCATTTTACTATGCAGCAGAATGGTAATTATATATTATGATTAAATAGGTTTATCACATTATTCAGCTCGATATTGCCTATGAAAATATTTCTCAGGGTTATTGATATTTATTGGTTTGAGCAATTAAAAACAATATTTAGAACTTCTCTTGCAATCATTAAGATAAGAAAAGATGAAATAATGGAAGTATGTTATATTTATATAAGTGCAAAAATATGGAATAAGCAATGGCTGTATTGAAGGATTTTAAATACTTCTATAATTATGATCCAGATAAATTTATTAAAATAGCAACTAAAGATTTTATATTTTCAAGAAAAGACATAGATAAATATTTTGAATTATATTAATAATAGCCTAAATGACTTATTATAATAAATATAAAATTTGTTATTTCAAATTGAGAGTTTACGCTCCATTATTGCATTGTCTGTATCATAATAGTTTGCACCGAAAGAATATAAAAAATCATCTTCAGTCGGCTTTTTAAACTATTACTCTAACTCTTATTCATATTAAAACTTCTTCTTAATTGAATCTTCATCAGATTGCTCAGATAAATTATCATAGTTTAAGAAAACCTTCTCGAATGCTGTTCTGAAAACATCTTGATTCTCATCAACACAAAATCTGATCGTATTGATGCATTTACATTAACTAGAGTTGTCTTCTATAAAGTTTTTGACTGCTAGCATCTGCATGGTTGCTATGTTAGCAATAGGAAACTTGTTAGAGCCTTTAGATCTTAAATTTTTAATTACTCATTGCAGGAAAACAAATACTAGCTATTTCTTTTTGTTCAGCCAATTTCAAACATTTGATTGTACAATCATAAATATATTGCTTTTGGTATTTCTATCTGAAACTTTTAGACATTGTAGGAAATTATTGGTTTTATTTTTTTGAAAGTTTAGGTGGTTAGTCCTCCTCACTTGGTAACACACAATAAAACACAAAGTCAATATCAAGCTAATATATTTAATTAGGTTACTTCAGCTGCATGGGAAAATACAACATCACCATGGGAATAGTTTTATTTTTCCCTTAAGTTCTATAAATCTCTATTCAATTACGATTTGACCTTACTATGTGAAATTAATGATGGTGGTAACTAAATTAGTTAACTTGATTTTATACTTTTAAGTTAACATCTGTTTGCACAACAATTACATCTACATCCTCATTTCTTATATCACCAAAATCAACATATAAAGAAAAATTATATAGTTAATGAGATGCTAGCTATTTTGGTAAACATTCATCATAATCCTTGAGTTTACATAATTCAAATACCTATTTATGATGATATTCACAAAAATTACCCATTTTATAATTTATATTTTTATATCATAAATCATCGTTTTGTATTTGTAATGCCTTTCCCAGGCTTTCCTAACTTAATTCCTGTGAAACCAATCTCTCCATTATTAGAAATCTCTAATATCTTGCCTTCGACCATTTGTAGTATACTGCAAATACTATCATGCATCCTGCACATGCCATCGAAACCCAATAGCTTGCTCCAAATAATCCTTGTTTTATTATTAATATTTACTTACACTTAATCCAAGTCCGCCCATACAAACTAGGCTAAAGAAGTATATAAATAAAGCTAGTAATTATCCTGTAATTATGATGGTGTAAACAATCTTACCCTTAATTTTACTTGATGATTGTTATTACTAATTTATTCTTCTCAATATATTCCATAATCTCACTATGTCATATATTAGAAAGCATTAGGCACACAATATGCATAGAAAACAAAAGAACCCTATATACATTAAGGTACGAAAATCATTTTGACATTTCTCTAAATTTTCATGATTTTCTGGCCAGTTCTTCTAACATATGTTATATTAACTGTGGCGATATTGCTAAAATGACATATATCTTTGAAGCTACGGATCATACATATATAGTAAATTCAACCACATTGCGTATTCAACCTTTGTGCCTGGTGAGGAAACCTTAATGAGGTACCATTCATAAAAAGACATTGAAAAACTCTTAATTTAACATACTTATACATATTTCCAATCAGGCACAAAATATTTAATATCATTACGAATATGAAATTGTTCCTTATTGTCTTGTATCTTAAGTTACTGTTAATGGCATAAATTTCTGCATCACTTCTTTCAGCTAATTCCTAGCTAAACAGTGAATTTGATAGCAATGAATTCTATCTCATTTGTAGAATACTATGAAATAAAAAAAATAATTATAAATTATATTCAATCAGAATATGATATTGAATTTAATTTCTTACATTTCGATTGCATAGAAATTGCCCATTTCCCTGGATCCGCTACACTTTATTTCTTTCCCTAAGTGGCTACAGTGATCGCGGTATGTTATCTAGTTGGATGAAAATATGCACTAACAACTTTTCCTTTCCACCCTTTTGCTTGAGGATTTATAAACCCGAACCACAATGCATCTCCCAATTATTTTGACCTAAACTCTTTAGATTTTATTAATTATTCAGCCTAAGCAAAATTAATATCAAAGATTTTAGTTAAACATTAAACCATAATGTCAAATGGCACATCATTAGTATTATTATTCATATACCAATTATTTGTATTAAATATAATAAATTCATAAACCTTCGGTTCTGTATTTCGCTTATCCATTTGTTCCTGCAATTTATTTTGACACAGCCCATTATTCCTTTTTTGCTTCTGCTACAATCTTACCTGCTTTACCTATAGTTGTTGCATAATGTTTTCGAGTAGGATGCATGTAAGCACTTACAACCAATCCTTTCCATCCATCTGCTTAGGAATCAGCAAACGAGAACCAAATTGCGTCAGGATAAGGCTAGCTCAGTTAAAATGTTTAGGATTATATGCAAATTGACGCTATTTCGTTTGTGACACCTAAAGCTTTAGCTACAATTTATACAAAATAATTGTTCATTTAATATAAAAAATCAATTTTCTGGCTTGAAAGGCTCAAGCTCTTATAGCATTCTTACAAACTCTTTCTTATTCTCCTTTAATGCTTTTATTCTAGTTACTTAGAATTTTTCCTCGCTTTTATATTTATTAATTATTTCAGCCTCGACTTTCTTAGAGATAAATTTTTCAAAAGGATTCCCTGATTTATAATTTCGGAATATATCGTTTGGGGATTCTTCAACTAAATCTTAAAACTCACTCATAACTTTAGAAAGCCTGATATAAGTGTGACTAGACTGCTCGCTTCTTAAGGTTGAGATAGACTCATTGTCTTATTAGGTAGGTCTTCTTTGATTAATTGATAAATCTTAGAAGGGATATTAAACTTCTTAAATAGACTTTAAGTTTCTAAGATTTAATATATATTCTTTTTCAACTCTGAAAAAATTGTTTAAATTTCCTATGATATTAGAAATATTCTACTTCTCGAAATTTCTAAAAAACCAACAATTAAAAGCAATAATTCTTAATCCTTAAGATCAAGCATCTAATAAATTTATTCTGGGGATATCGTCAAAATCCATGTTAAGTGTAGTATAAAATCAACGACTGCAAATGTATAATATATGTAAGGTTTTTCATATCCCAAGTCGGACCTTAAAAATTTATTCTTAGACCCTGGTTCTAGTAATAGCCATTCTCTTTTCATGTCCCAATAAAATTGAATGAAGGAATAAGAAAGAGCAGCAGGAATCCATGCATACTTAAAATATTTGTTACTATTATTTTGTAAGTAAAATAAGACACTTATTAAAACTGCTAGCAAATTTTTAAAGAAATTCTTCATTTCATCAGTCCCCCAAAATGCCCCTTTAGACTTTGCTCTAGTTAGATCATGAATGCATTTTAATGAGAATGGTATAATAGCAATCAAAGCTCCTGATAGTCTATTTTAAAAATAGCAATTGATCTCTTATCTATCCTACCCTAATGCCTAATTAAAAAATTTAAATATACATATTGATGATAATAATAACATATGGTGTAATCAATGTCCCTCATAGGTAAGATTAACGAGAGTATTTGATCTAATATAAATGTGTATCTTGCCTCATATTTTATTGCATGTAAGTAGATGACTCCATAAAACATCTTAAACATCCATCTTCTTCCTTAACCATTCAAATAATATCGAGTGGGAATGATAAAGTAAATAATGAGGATAATCCATATAATTAAAGGCAAAAAATCTGTAGGGAAGAATTATACACTCAAGTTAAATCTATCCTAAAATTTAAAGAATCCTATTTCTTCTGCTTAAAGAGAATATAAAGTAAATATAGATAAATAAATTGCAGAAAGATATCCAGCCCGTTTTAATACCTCTGCTACCGTCGAAAAATGAAAATTAAATCCAAGAAACAGCTTGTAGTTAATCTTATTGATGTTCCAGCCTCTTAATATTATAGCAAAGTACCAATAGTAGATTAAAATGAGGGCAGATCCACGAAAACACGGAAATATAGTGGAAAATATATTACTCTTATTATCTGGATTCACGTAGCCCTCTACTCTTAAGCACAAAATTAGTATTATCATTATGAGAGCTATACCAGCAAATATCCCCAATTTATAGACAGCACTAATTTTCAACACCTTCTGCTACCTGTATTTTTCAAGATCTTCCTTACCATATTTGGGATTTACATAAAATTAAAAACATATCCTTTTTTCTAATTGAGAATGGAACATTTAGGTTTTAGTTTTAATTAATGACATCATTTACAGTTCCTCCTATATGAATTCAATATTAGCAGATTCAGTGTTACGATTACGAATTGTTTTCAACATTTGCTTTTTATAATATTGAAGTATTTGAATTATTGCCTTTTCGTTTGTTTCCAGATATGATTCAAATTATATGATTTCCACATAGAAATTGAAACAGCTTTATTTAAGAATCTCTGTCTTCTTTCTCAATTCCTTAGGTGATAAAGATTTTAATTCTGAATATTAAACATGATCATCTCTGTTTTTAAGAAATGTCATAATCTTGATCTAATTTTAGAGTTTCTAATATGTTGTTCTCATATTTTGATAGCGAATGATTGTGAAATCCTCCACTTTTTGTATTTCATATCTTAACTGTGACAAAAATGCTAGATTATCCTCTTTAAGCTTCTTGATTATGAAATTCTCCTATGTAATCTGATTAATTAATTGTCTTTTTTCCTCAAAAGTTAGCTTTTTTGCTTTGATATGATCAACTACATGAGATGAGCATGATAGTAGTGCTTTCAAGAGCCTTAAATTGATATAAAATTTAATCCATTCAGGAACCGCATTTTTATAAATTTCCATTTTATAAAAATGTATTACATCATTTAATCAAAAATTTTCATACATATTTCATGGAATAATCATTATGGAATAGAAAAATTATAGTCACTTATTTATCAATATTTTTTAATTCAATATCCTAAGAAGTTAATGCTTAACGAAACTTATTATATCTAAAAGAAAATTGAAGATCTTCTTGTTTGATTATTGACAAAAATAATTTTTCGTTCTAGAAGGTTATCTGTAAATTTTGAATAGATAATAATTTATCAATTGTGGATTAATGTCATAACATCAAGTCTGAAAAATTAAATTATTTTTACACATTTATATCTAAAACATAACCTACAAACCCATTCATTAATATTATCAAAATTAAAATGTCACAACCATAGCAAAGCATTCTTAGGAGACAAAGGACAAGTTTTACTCCTGATAATATACCCTTGAGAGTTCTGTACTAAGGTTACTTTTTTTCGAATGGATTGGTTATGTTGGTCCTCGCCATCCTATCATACACGTCATTTGAGGATAGTTGGAATAAATATAACCAGATTCTACACAACTGGCAACAGCCTTTGATTTATGAAATAAGAGCAACGAATCAAACTTGTGAATCAACTGTAATATTCAAAAATATATCTCCTAATAGGAAGCTCAACTTATGTACTACAATTGGCCAGGAACGATGGCTGGTTGTCTATGTAGTGGAATCTCTTAAGGATCTTGTACATCTAACTAAACAAAAAGAGGATGTAGGACCATTAGTTCTAGGGACAGCGTTAAAATGAATAATTTTCCAATTGACAACTTCACTTATTATAATCTATGCGCTCAAGTTGATCTGAATAATACTTTTTACAAAAATGCACCAGATAGGTAGTGTGAGCCTAACCAACTTAGATGTGGCAGTAAAGATGATTATTTTGTCTGTTCAAATACTAATCAATGTCCTATTTTTGATATTAGTCCGACAAATAATTATTCAGATGGATAGATATAACTCCCAGATGGAAATTTTTTTTATTACACAAGAAAATTAGATGAATAAATGCCAGTAGTTCAGTTCGGAATTGGGGAAGGAAGCGGCCTTTGTGTTGATAGTTCTGAGCCATCGATCACGTCAGGAAGATCAGACTATACCTTAATGAGTAAAAAGAAAGTGGATTGTTCAAGAGACCCAAGATTTACTAAACTAGCCTCTACTTAAGAGCCCACCTTTTATTTGGTGAATAACATGATTGGCTTACCCTCAAATTTACCAGGTTATTCAATATCTAGTCAATATACATGGAGTATTTTTAAAAGAGGATACATTTTATGGAAGTTTAGCTGTAGAGGCGATACTCTAAAACAATTTATTGGTTCTAGGGATGATCTCGATTAGATTCTTGGTTATTAGAAGGGATAATTCATAATAGCAATCATATTTTTTATCGTAGTCTCAGTTGGAATGTCTTGTATGGTTGGTTATAATATTATTGGAGGAGATTGGCCTTGCATTAGTGGTAAAGGAACTGAAGAAGCAAATAAGCTGGTAAAGTGTGAGATTTCTATGAAAGTAATTTGCTAATTAGCCTATGCAATTATTATTTTCATATCCTTTTCATAGGTGAGAGGTTAATATAACTTCCTTGAATAATTAGTCGGAAAAAATTGTACAGATTCATAAACTAATGCAGTTATGAACCTATTAATGGAAAATCTCTAAGAGAAAATATATATGTATAACATAGTTCTGTTAGTGTTATTTATAATAAGTATAATCGTAGACTTGTGTGCAACTGGATATTTCTATATTAATTACAAATCATAAATGTAGAATTTTGATCAAACTGCAACAATTAACAACAATGGAGAAGAAGTTATTTAAGAAATTCCAATGACAGGTTAGCCTGGATATTTTCCATAATATACTTAACCAGGGTATTAAGAATAAGTTCCATTTTAAGGTTAACCCTAATATGGCTAACCAGGTTATTAATAACAAACTCCTAATCAAGGTCAACCTGTTTAAGGATACCCACAAGGATATCAGCCAGTAAATCAATAAGCCTATGATCAACCATTTGTTCAATAACCATATTAGGCGGCTCCTTACGAATAGTAGTTTCCAGAGCAATAGTATCCATAATAAAATCCTCAATAATCAAACTAACAGTACAACTAAGTTAACCCTATTTAATGATTAAAATAATTTTATTCATAACCAAAGATTGTTTAAATTATCCAAATCTTCTAAATTTAAATTTTTCTCAGAAGTTAAATATAAATTTTATTTAATGAAATTTTCAAAGTTGTTTAAAAATAATTAATAAGAAAAAAATAATGCATACAATCAAATACTTCCATATTTAGCAGAATTCATATTTTACGATCTTCCTATCTTGAATTAAGTTTCTTCATCCTCTCTTCTTGGTGCTTAGACACATAATCTCAACCATTTGTGTTCGGACTATCATTTTCATCTTGCAAAGCTTTCTGATTAATTAATTGTCTTTTTTCCTCAAAAGTTAGTTTTTTGCTTTAATGTGATCAACTATATGGGATGAGCATGATAGTAGTGCTTTCAAAAGCCTTACATTATAATAAAATTTAATCCATTCAGGAACCGCATTTTTATAAATTTCCATTTTTAAAAATGTATTTCATCTTTTAATCAAAAATTTTCATACATATTTCATGGAATAATAGTTAAAAAAAAATAAATGATGGTCGTAAATTGATCTTAATTGATATTTTTTAATTAATTATCATAAAAAAGAGAATGCTTAATGACCTGTTATGTGTAAAATAAAATTGATGATCTTCTATTTTCATTATACTAAAACAATTTTTCCTTCTATTTAAATATTTAAATATTTATAAATCTGGACTTTTGAATTTGTAGGTTCTTCATGAAATATATTTTTAAAAATAATAATTTCAGTTATGAAGAACTTAATTCCCTAATATGTATTTTTTCATAATTATCACTGCAAATAAATTTTACTAATTTATATCAAACACATAACCTACGAACTCATTCATTAATATTATCAAAATTAACAAATGTCAGAACCACAGCACGGGATTCTTAAGAGACAAAAGACAAGCTTTACTCCTGATAATATACCCTTGAGAGTTCTTTACTAATGTTACTTTTTTTCGAATGGATTGGTTATGTTGGTCCTTGCCATACTATCATACGCCTCATTTGATGATAGTTGGAATCAATATAACTAAATTTTGCATAATTGGCAACAGCCTTTGATATACGATATAAGAGCAACGAATCAATCATGTCAATCAACTGTAATATTCAAAAATCAATAACTTTATAGGAAGTTCAACTTACGTACTACAATTGGCCTGGCACATCAGCTGGTTGTCAATGTGATGGTTTGTTTAGCAGTGGAGGAGTGTCTACAGGATCTTGCTCAACTAATTAAACAAGAAGAGGATGTAGAACTATTGGTTCAAGGGACAGCGTTAAAATGTCTAATTTTCCAATTGACAACTTCACTTATTATACTCTATGCGCTCAAGTTGATTTGAATAATACTTTTTATAAAAATGCACCAGATAGGTCATGTTAACCTAACCAACTTAGATGTGGTAGTAAAGATGATTTTTTTGTTTGTTCGAACACCAATCAATGTCCTATTTTTGATATTAGCCCGACAAATAATTATTCAGATGGGAAGATATAACTCCCAGATGGAAATTTTTTTTATTACACAAGAAAATTAGATGAATAAATGCCAGTAGTTCAATTTGGAATTGGGGAAGGAAGCGGCCTTTGTGTTGATAGTTCTGAGCCATCCATCACGTCAGGAAGATCAGACTATACATTAATGAGTAAAAAGAAAGAGGATTGCTCAAGAGACCCAAGATTTACTAAACTAGCCTCTACTTAAGAGCCCTCATTTTATTTGGTGAATAATATGATTAACTTACCCTAAAGTTTACCAGGTTATTCAATATCTAGTCAATATACATGGAGTATTTTTAAAAGAGGATACATTTTATGGAAGTATAGCTGTAGAGGTGATACTCTAAAATAATTTATTGATTCTAGGGATGATCTCGATTAGATTCTTGGCTATTAGAAGGGATAATTCATAATAGCAATCATATTTTTTATCGTAGTCTCGGTTGGAATGTCTTGTATGGTTGTAGTGAATATTTGTGGAGGAGATTGGCCTTGCATTAGTGGAAAGGGAACTGAAGAAGCAAATAAGCTATTAAGGTGTGAAATTTCGATGAAAGTAATTTGTTAACTAGCTTATGCAATCATAATATTCATATCCTTTTCATTAGTGAGAGGATAATATAATTACTTAGAATAATTAGTTGGGAAAAACTGTACGGATTCATAAACTAATGGTGTTTTGAATCTATTGATGGAAAGTCTTTAAGAGAAAATATATGTGTACAACATAGTTCTGTTAGTGTTATTTATAATAAGTATAATAGTAGATTTGTGTGCAACTGGATATTTCTATAGAAATTACAAATCATAAGTGAATAATTTTGATCAAACCGCAACACTTAACAACAATGGAGTGGGAGTTGTTTAAGAACTTCCAATAACTGGTTAACCTGGATATTTTCCCTAATATGGTTAACCTGGATATAAAGAATAAGTTCCTTATTAAGATTAACCCTAATATGGCTAACCAGGTTATTAGTAACAAGCTCCATATTAAGGGTAACCCGTACAAGGATACCCTCAAGGATATCCATAAGGTTATCAGGCTGTAAATCAACAACCATATGATCAACCATTTGTTCAATAACCTTATCCATAGCAATAGTATCCATAATAATATCCTCAATAACCTTATGGGTATAATTAAGCTCCACAAGGTAACCCTATTTAATGATATAAATCAAATTAATTTAAAATATCAAAAGATTTCCTTTTTGAATTCTTTTTTTCTACTATTCAATTCATAATATGAGTAAGTTTAAAATTAGTTAATAAGAAAAAAAATAATGAATACAATCAAATACTTCCATATTTAGCAGAATTCATATTTTACAATCTTCCTATCTTGAATTAAGTTTCTTCATCCTCTCTTTCTTGGTGTTTAGAAACCTATCCCCTTACTCTCTCATAAACATTTTATAGGGATATCTTTTTCTATGATATTGTATATCCTAAGAAGGCCATAGTTATCAGTAAACATAAATAAAATAGTGTTTTTATAGTTGATCTTAATTATGTAATTTTACATACCTTCCTTGTCCTGCAATTTCACATTATTTCTTAAACACTAAAGTAATATCTCTAAAATATTCTAATGGTATTTTTAATTCTATCTAAGTTTCTCCTGTTGATATACAATTATATTCTAAAATTAATGATGATCTCTCATCTGTAACAATTCCACCATTAGCTAAGTCTCCTGATAGAGTTGGATGAAGATAGGTATGATCAGCATCTACGACTGGGGTTCTTATTTCCACTTCAGGCATCATTTTAAGTATGGTTTCTAATATCTAAAATTCATCACTATTTGTGTTTGGACTATCATTATCATCTTGCAAAGCTTAAAAGAATTCCTTAGACTCATTCTTGTCATCACTCACTTTGCCTTCTGGTAAATCCATATACAGATAGAATACTGTATAATTTTAGGTTGAAGGAACAACAAAAACGAATTCATCTAAATCCTTATCGAAATATGATTAATTAACTAAGTCTCCATTTTAAACGATTGTTGAGTTGTATTGCTTATAAGCTAAATCCATAGAAAGCCATTATCTTTTCACCATGGGGTTTCCACATATTTTTTTCCAATAAATCTTAGTCATGCCACATTCAGGAATATCAAATTCCAACTCATAATCGATCAAAGCTCCTCCATACTGTTTGCATCTGTAATCAATTTTAATTGAGTAAACATTTTTAACCTTATGCTCCATCGATAATGAACTATTGGCAAAATAATGATCATCAAAATTCAATAAGAGCATGTCCTCTGAAAGATCTTTGCCTTCCAATGTTACATATAAAAAGTCGAATAATTCACTACTATCTACTATCTGTGGAGTAGCTGATCTGATAATTTTAAATAATATACATGCTCCTTTCAGCCAATTTGCGGATGGTAAACCTGCTTTTATAACATCATCCTTTGACACTAACATGTCTGAGGAAACATGAAGTTTATTGCAAGTTGAATCAAAAGCTAAGACTTAAGTTAAAAACACGTATATAATCATTTTTAATTCTTATTTTTTAACTTGGATTCCAATAAGGTCTATAATTAATTTTAGACTTATATTTTCTTGGCAAGTTTCTAAATTATAAGTCTTTTATTGTTGATAATCAAATACCTTTGGATTTATATAACATCTTGCTGATTTATCTATTAATCACCCACATATCCCACACTTAGTACCTAATTAGGATCTATGTTTAAGTTCTTAAGCATTTTAACTAATTTTATGTATTAAGGTGAATTAGCTTTATCCAATTATGATTTGTAAAAATTCATTTCTTATTATTTTGTTTTCAATTGGGATATGATCATAGACTTTTCCATCTCAATTAACTTTACTATATTTTGTAACTTTAATTTCACTATATCACAAGTGTTCTCCTTGCCATACATTTTATAACGAATAAATTTTATAATTTATAATTTATATTTTTGAGATATTTGGAACTTTAGAAATTGAATATTAGTCAAGTAATATGTTGATTAAGCCATTTGTTCATAAAAATGCTTAGGTATATTGAATTTATTGGATTCAAAATAATGAACGAATAACAAAATTAATGAGTATAATTTAAATATTATGGCATAAAATACAACTGTTGATCGAGCAAAATAAGTTCAGGAACTTCGAAAGGCCCATTTTCATCTTGGATTCGAAGACAATACTAATTACTAATCGGTTGCCAAGGATCCTACACTTCCGAATAAAAAGCAAAGACCATAAACATCAATCAATAATAATCTTCCTCCTCCTTAATTACAGAAGAATAATTTTAATTTAGGGACAGACAAGCCAATCATGCAATCAATAAATTAAACAGATTATTAGAGACCTCATAGTGCCGCTGTTGCAAAGTTAAGTGAAGAAACAAAAAAAGATTTAAGATCCCATCATTTCCAACTTGGCTTTAACAATTATCAATAAGAAACTGAATACAAGTAGAATTATCATAATACAAATAACAAGCCTCCTTTGAAATAAAATAATGATGATTTGAGAAAACATCACCATGATTTTGGAGACACAAAGGATTATTATTCTACCATGTATGATCAGCTCCACAATAAATAGTATGATGCTAAACTTTTAGGACAGGGAATGAATAAATAACAAATGATGGAGCATAATGTTGAGTTGAGGAAGACTAATCTAATTATGGGTAGAGATGATCCTCAATATTAGACACAGACTGGGTAGATACACAAAAATGTACTATTAAATAACTTTTAAAAACCTTCTGATGTTAAATAATTAGTCAAGCAATCTCACATACAATTTGGAAATGATTAAGTCGATTACACATCGTAAGCAAAGGGAACTTTCAAAGGAGGTAAATCACAAGGAACAGAACTTAACTAAGAAGTTTTGAAAGATTTGAGAGCAACCCACTTCCAGTTCGGAAATTCATAGATTAATTACTAAAGTGCTTATAATTAGCAGTATAAAGACACTTCAAATAAAGAATAAGGTAAAGCAAATAATCCGTTATTATAATAAAATCATTTTGATATTGGTGATACTAACAAACTTTCAAAAGAAGAGCATTATAAATCTACATACAATAATAACTTTAGTGGCAGAAAGGCAGAAATACCAATTTAGGTGATTGATAAGTCTAATAATGTTAAACTTGGTGAGGATAAGTTAACTTATACTTCTGAAGCTGCTGCTAGGTTCAAAGATTTTAAGGGTAGACCAGGATAATTACAATAAGAAGTGTAAGCAGAATTGAGAAACCATCATTATAAATTTGGAGATGATGGGAATAAATATGAATCACAAACAAAGGCTACTCATCTTTAACAAAAAGGTGGGCCATCGAGATTAGATGAAGAGCTCAAGAAGGTATTCTCTAAATTATTTATAAAAGGATTTACGTGCTCATCATTTTCACTTAGGGTTTCTTAAGTAAGATTACAAAACTCATCATTAAGAGATCGGATCTAAATAAGGACCTCCAAATAAATTGCCACCAGAAATTGCCAAAAGAATTAAAGCTCATTCTTATTAAGATTGATAACAATTTTAAGATTATATTAAATTTTGATTATTCGACCATAAAAATTATATTATTTATAACACTTTTTCTTATAGATACTCATTCCTTTCCAATTTTGTATTCCTTTGAGAACTGAATGAGAGATGCAACAAATACTGCTAACATTTTGGGTTTAGGCTATATTATTAAAAAAAATATTTACATTTGCAATTTATTCCCAAATTAGGAAGACAGTAACTCCCAATCTTCTAGCAACTGAAATAACATATTTAGCGTTATTATCGATTTCCTCCTAAGTATCACCTTAAAATAATTTATTAAATTAATACCTGGTTTGACATTTTCCCAATCTATGGATCTTGGCTCTATAGTTCCCATCAATTTAAAGAAAAAGACTCCTGTTTTAATCTTAACATCTTTGAATCCTGCCACTCGATCAGCTTCTGGAATTCTTGAATTACCCCAATCCAATAATTATTAATCAGTTAAGTCTCCTACAGTCTAAATAATTAAATGAAAAATCATACTTTGACTGCATCCATTCTAAATAATTACCAGATTACTCCAAGAACTAATTTCTTTTTTCCGTTATTAATATCATCTGCTCTGACATTAACGAGTTTGACATTTGGGAATTGATCACTGATGACATGAAGGGCATTATTTGCATTTTCTCTTTTGTGGATTGCCATCTTTGGAGTTAAAGAAAATATCTTCCAATTCACGCTGCCTGGCTTAAGTCTATCCAATAAAATTGGTAAAATGACTCCATCCTTGAGATCTTGAATTAAGTTCTAAATATAGACTGTCTCTCCTTCTTCTGGCTATTTGGGGTTTTTAGGTAGATTCAAGGAATTGATCCACATTTTGAAGACTCTTTCATCCATTGAGCTTTCAATATCATCATCCTCATCAAGCATTTATGCAGCCTTGAAATCATCCTCAGTAGGTGTAAGTCCAGGACATGCATTAAATATTTAAGCACAGAAGATGAGATTTAATTTAGGATCACCCTTAGTAATAAATTATGGTCTCATAAATTTAGGAACTCCAAGTTTCTCTGAGTTTGAAATAATATTTTTAGCTCTATCCTCACCTTATTACTCTAATCCACTTAAATCACATTAGTTCTTGTCCAATTAGTTTAGTAAAATAACATATGGTTCTCCATCCTTCAAATCCTTATCAAAATTGTGAATTTATCTCTCATATTTAGCATTTTTTAGATGATAATTGAACCATCTTAATAATAATTAATCAGGTGGTAACTTCAGTAAGTCACTTAATTCCTCATCCTCTCTTTTAAGTCTCATTAGGAAGGGATTCTACTTTAAATCAACTCTTCTTGTTAATTAAATCTTTTTTTAATATAGAATAAATACTCTAATAATCTACCAAATAAGTCCAAGGATAATATGAGGCCTTCTATCTTTGATCAAATCAGGTCTTATTGAAACTACAACACAATTGATTGATTTTGCTGATTGTATTGCTAGATTCAAGTTGATCTAATGATTACGATATCAATATTACATTTTCATTAAATATGTTTAATGGTCTTTTAGTCACAATAGCTCTAGGGTCTATTGTGTTGGGAGCAGCAAGATTAATCAATTTGCAAAGAATGATACCATCGCCAACTTTTGCGAATAAATCTTCTTCAGAATCTGGATTGATTGGAAGCAAGTCTGCAACATGGGGATCGTCTTTCAAATAGAAGTTTATGTGATCGCTGAAAACTTATCTTTCTTCGACTGAATAGGAGTGAATTCCGACTTCACCTCCTATGTTAACTTAATCGGCGTTCTTCTTTAGTTAATCCATAATAAAGATTTATTTTTTTATATATATTAATTCAATATAAATATACTCAATCAATTTTAGAAGATAAATCAACTACAGAGTCTTATTGTTTCTCCTCTGATTGAATTTTTTGATCAGTGCTATCTTAAAGTACTTTTTCGACAACTTATTCGAGTTTTTCTTCTTGTTTAGCTTCAGTTTTTTTTGTTACTTTTTTCTTCTTCTTTTCAGGTTTCAGATTAACTTTTATGAGTTTAATTCTGTCTCTATATAATTAGGACGTCTTGAATGTTTGGATGTCTCCTTTAATAATTTTATAATCATCATATTGTGAATCCAATATTCCCATAGCGTGAATTTCATCCTTATCATCATCGTCATCTATAAAGGGATCCTTTTAGTCATAAATATTCTAGTGCTTTTCATAATTTATATCCTTTTGGATTGCTCCTGTCTTTCTTGCAATCATAGTCTAATCACCGAGTTTTCCATATTTATGACATCTCTATTAAAGTTCATCGGCAATGGACATTTTTTGGTTGCCGACTAATAAAAACTTGGATTCATAAATGTATGACTTGCCATTGAATTCAATCGTTTCCCACATTATATATTATGTAATTAAATTATTTGATTTTCCCTAAACCTGAACCCTCATATACAAAAACTACGTTCAATAACTAAAAAGATATTGAGCTCATTTTTATTCGTAACAAACATTCAAAACCTTAATATGAAATTCCTTGCTTATTTTTAAAGGCTGATTCAGATTAATACATAATATATTTTCATGGAAATGCCGAAGACATGTATATTCTTAAATTTATTAGTGGATCATCTTTCGATTTCGTATTTACAATCAGAAACTCATTGAATGTTAATATAATAGCAGTGGAATATCCAGGATATGGCATTTATACTGATAAAAAACCTAGTTAGTCTTAAATTGAATAAGATGCACAAGCAGTTTATATCTTTTGTTAACTAATAATGAAAATTCCTGAGGATAAGATAATTATATTTGGTAGGTAAATAATTTTTTTATTAAGATCCATTGGAACATATCCTGCTTGTTTCATAGCATCAATTTACACCCCTAAAGCATTGCTATTATTTTCCCCTTTTACATCTATAAAGGCAGTTGCTAAATAGCATTTTAATGTTTTATCATTTTTAGTCAAGGATTAATTTGATAATTTAGCAAAGGCCGCTTCGATAAGATCGCCATGTTTAGTGATTCATGGCAAGAAGGATAAATTGATTTCCTATGAGTAGGCAGATGTTTTATATAAAAGATTGGGATCATAGAGAAAATAATGTTACTATTCAGAATTCATGAATCATAATGATTTTCATTTTACATTTGATCTCAAGGAACCAATAGTAGATTTTTTAACTCTGATTGATGAATTGAACAAAATGTTAATTAAAAACATCTGATATAATATGAATATTTCAATTTCTTCTTCTCTACAATACCAGTTATTCTAAACCTTTTGGTTCCTTAGTCTATAGTAATGACTAAATCTCTAAGAAAGATGTATCGAAGACAGCTATAAATATAATTAAATAATTACTTTCATCGTAATCTAAACAGAAACAAACTCTTTCAGCATTTACTCCGATATCTGGATAGTGTCCTGATGCTAATTAGGCTAAATATTCTGACAGAGCACATAAAATATCAGCTGCATTATCTTTGGTAACTTAAATTGTTGCTTCACATCTAATGAAAGATTAGTTATAAATAAATACTCTGCTGTTGGTGGTTCAGGTAAATATGGTTCGTATGTTTTAGGTTTTGGTGGAGGAGGAGGTGTTGGTGTTGGTTCTTTTGGTGCTGGTGGGGTTGGATCCTGGTGGTGGTAAAATATCATCAGGAGGAGGTGGAACGGTGTCTTCTTCCTCTGGCTCAGATGGTTCTTCTTCTTCTGAAGGTGGAACAACTGGGTCTTCGGGAACATCTGGAGGAGTGGGAGTGTCTTCTTCGGGTTCACTGCCTGGTGGTGGTGGTCTAACTGGTGTTTCAGGCTCTTCCTCTTCTGACTCTGATGGGGGTGGTTAGATAGGTGTTTCAGGTTCCTCTTCCTCTGATTCAACGGGTGGCTCTGAGGGATCTGACTTAGTTGGGTCCTCTGGGTCTGTTGGTGGTGGAACATAACCGAAGGCTAAAAATATTAATAAATAATACGAGGATCATATGGTTCAATGCTGAATGAACCTTAACAGCTGTTAACATGGAAATTGTAGAATTATCCACTGTATGATGGGTAATTGTGGTCTTATCCAATAAATAGGAATTTATTTGGAATAACGTAATGGTGGATATCCTTGAATTCAAGTGTCTTAGTTCCACTTTTGAATTCTACCAAAGCGAAGGCTTCTCTCTCATTTCTGTTATATCCAAAATAGATGTAATGCCATTTTGTCAATTAGTCTTCATATCCTATCTATTACCATAAATTGGGGTTTCCTTCTCCACTCAATTCAGTGTATGTGTATGTTGTAAATTACAAGTTGTTTCTAACCAATTCACTACCAACATAAACTGCTAAGTCTCTGTCTCCTAATTAAGCATCAGCTCCATTGACTTAGTTGCTTGACAATCTGAAGACTGTATGCCATACGCTTTAATCATCAATAGCGTGCCATTTGAACCATCCGCTTACTGAATATTCATCTGACCATGTTTCAAATGCTGCGACTTTCTCTTAATCATAATGGCTAACAGCTCCGAAGAATTCAAAATCTCCATAGTTCTTTGTCTATCTGTCGCATGGTTCAAGGGGCTCAGGATTACAAGTCTTAACAAACTATTCATATTATTCTAAATTCTTAGCAAATACATGAGGTCCACTTGCAACTAAAACTCCATAAACTTGACCTTAGAATGATGGGTGTGTTCCATCAGATCCTCCTACTACTAATTTAACATTATCACAAGTTTAGTGAGTTCCTACTAATTCTCTCTCAACTGGTTATTCATCTTAATATTAAACAACTCCAACAGCTTTTCCATTTGAATAACTGAAATAGACATATGTCCAATCACCTTCAACATCATCGAATGCAGCATTGACATGAACTTCGTTATCTCCATCGTGACTAACAAATTAGAGTCCCTCATAACTGAAGTATAAAGCTTATAGTGGGGTATCTCCACAATTTAAAGATGCTAAGAAGAATCTTTCAGCATCACTTTATTCTGGGTATCTTGTCAACCATTTGAAGTAAAATCCAAAACCATATTATCCAGTTGATGGGATTTCTTATGTGAATCCAGGTTCAGTTGAGCTGAATGTTAATGTAACAGTTTCTTTTGACTCAGATGCTAAACATACTCTCTCATCTTCTGGAACACTTGGGGTGGATTCTGGTTCCTCGCTAGTTTCCTCTGATGGTTCGCTTGGTGTCTCACTTTCCTCTTCTCCTTCTGGTGATGGTGGTATTTCTGAGGGTGGTTCTGAAGGTGTTTCTCCTTCTTCTTCTGAAGAAGGTTCTTCTGATGATGGTGGTTCACTTGGGGTTTCTCCTTCTTCTTCTGATGGTGAAGGTGGCTCAGATGGATCACTATGTCTACTTGGTGTTTCTGGGTCATATGGTTCATAAGGTTCATAGGGTTCTTCTGGTTCGGATTCTTCTGATTCAGGCTCCTCTGGATATGATTAACTTGAGCTTGAAGGGGGTGGATGCTCTGAGGGTGCTGATGGGTCATAAGGAGTTTCTGAAGGAGGAATTGACTCTGTTTCTTCACTTGAGGGTGGTTCCTCTGATGATGAGGATGGTTCTTCTTCTGAGGGGGGAACTGAAGGTTCTTCAGATGATGGCTCTGAAGGTTCTTCTTCTTCTGGGAAACTAGGCACATAATCTGGGGGTGGTACTGGTCTTTCATATGGCTCACTTGGTGGGACTGATGGTTCTTCTTCAGATGGTTCAGATGGTTCTGATGATGATGATGATGATGAAGAAGGCTCTGATGGGTCTTTAGGTTCGGAGTGATAGCTTGGACCTTCATATGGCTCTGAGGGCTCTGATGGTTCAGATGGTTCGCTAGATTTTGGTTCCTCGGGTACACTGTCACAATTTGGTTGGCAGGAATCTTGACATCCACTTTAAATAATTTTGAGGTCATCTATCTTTCCCTTAACCTTGATAATTGTAACTGGATTCTAAACACATTATTATCTGCAACTATTCATTTAGGTAATAAGATAAGCACATAATTTCATTAATGTTTTTTAGCAATCTTTTCTTTCTTTTGGATCTATTTATTTTTTTTATATATAATTACCTTCACTTAATAATCCACTTAATTTATTTCTGACTTCGCTCAATACTGGACCATTAACTAAATCTAATTCTGATAGCTTAGATGTCAATTCATCAAATTTCCTATGCTTAATCAACTACTTCATTTGTGTAAGTGTATCGATATGTTTAGGAATCTTATCTTGATTTTGAATTATGTTTGCCCATTATTCTAAAGATGATTGCAATTCATCAAAATGCGATTTTGGAGTATCACATCCCAACTAAGATGTATCGAGTGCATCTAACTCTGCTAATGAGTGCGTCATTAGCGCAGACTCAAAATTCAAAGCCCATGCACCAACAAGCAACAATAATAATAGCTTTGCGTGCATTTTGTAAAACGGATAATTTTATTAATATATAACATTATCATATTCACAAGGCTGCCCATTATCCTATGCAATATTTGAAGAAAGACAGAAATAATTTTAAATATAATCTTAAGTTCTTAAAAGACATTACTTGTGTTGATAAAAAATGATAAGTGTTGCTGATTTTTTATTCACACTAAAAAGTCTTTTTCTGATATAAGGGAACATTTATATTTAATGAAAGATTGTTTTATAAATCACCTCTATGAATTCATAATACATCCATTAAGAATTAGTATTTTGAATAAGAATATTATTGTATTTTTAAAATATTAAGAAAAACATATAGTATTTTTATAATTATGAGTGTTACAGTTTTTTCCATTTTCTTTGGGTAAGTGGAACCTGGAATAAAGTTATGGCACAAATTACCTTAGAAACGAGCGAGATATTTACGGATATGGAGGAAGACCTTTCTAACTTGTTATTTCATTGGAATCATGAAATCATTTTAAAATAGAGTTAAGATATTTGGTGCTATATGGCAAGATGAACATATGAACGATGTGAATCACTAAATACTGAAGAAACAAAATGATTAGTTTAAACAATAATATGTGATATATCCAGATTCAGATTTTAAAACAACTTGGAATATATTACTAATTATGATGTTATTGTTAACAGCTATAATCACACCATTTTCAGTTTGTTTTGTAATTTTATCATATTATTCTTTAGATTGATGGAACCGATCTCAATTTTTGGTTTGCTATTGATATAATATTTGATGTCTTTTATTTTGTGGATATGTGCATTAATTTTTTCAGTGCATACAGTGATGAAGATCAGAATATTATAGATGATCACAGAATGATAATTAAAAACTACTTTAAAGGGTGGTTTTTAATAGATTTCACTGCAAATCTTCCGATAAATTATTTGTATAATGATGACTCTAGCAGTCAATCATTAAGATACAATAAATTGGTTAGATTATTAAGACTACCTAGATTGTATAGGTTGATTAGATTACTTAAAATGTCTAAAATTAATATGAACATTAAGAACAAAACCTAGAATGCAAGACTTCTGAGTTATTTAGGGATAAGTGAAGGAGCAATAAAAGGATTTATTCTATTAGGTAAAATATTGTTGGTAAATCATTTGGTTGCATGTTTTTGGTATTTTGTAGCAAAATATAATGATTTTGATACAAATTCTTGGGTTTATATGGCGAAACTAGAAGATGCTGATTTATTTACCAAGTATTCAGCTGCCTTCGAGTGGAGTCTACAAACCTTAACTACGGTAGGATATGGTGATATCTAAGCAACTTCAGTTGAGGAGAGAACATTTGCAATAGTCTGGATGATTTTAGGAACAGGATTTTTCTCTTATACTTTGGGAAAATTATCATCTATATTAGAAAATGTTGATAAAAAATGGGTAGAATTCGAAAAAAGAATGCACCTATTCAATGATTTCTCAGTTAGAGTCAAATTGCCTTATGCCTTAAAATGCAAAGTCCATAAATACTATAGAAATAATTATTTGAAAAATGTATATTCAAGTTTAGATCCAAAAAAACTAATATTAGAATTGCCATCATAGATTAGGAATGATCTATTATTGATTTGCTATAAATTTTTAGTCGACTCTGTCGCTTTGTTGAAAATCGATAAAAATTTTACATCTACACTGTTGCCTCATTTGAATTTTCTCGAAGTTTAGCCTGGAGAAATAATTTACAGACAAGATGATCCTCCAACTGATGTCTATTTTATTGAAAAAGGAAAAGTGAATTTTGTAACTCATGATAGATACACTTTGATAACTATGTTGGAGGCCAGTTTCTTTGGTGAAATGGAGGCTTTTGAAGATATTAACAGGGAATATTTCTCCGTTGCTAAAGAACCAACCAACTTGTATTATTTTATTTTATATCTAGATTCTTTTGTTAAAGTGATATATTTATAAATTTACTGAAAGAGTTTCCTAATGTAGCTTAAGAGGTTAATAATATATATGATAAAAGAAAGTCTAAATACAAGACATGTTTATATATGATAGAATTATAGAGAAATAGAAATTCTCAGGAACCCCAAAAGGTATATCTCATAATAATTGTTAGGAATATAAAAACAGTACTCAACACTATTTACATTTAATTGCTTAATATGAGGAAGAACAGAATAAGATAAATAACTAGAAAGGAATAGTTAAGAATAAGAAAAAGAATATTTTAGATACATTCTCATTTAAAAAGAAATAGCAAAATAATTAAAACTTTTAAAATTTAAAATGATTTTAATAAATATAAAATCATAATAGTAAACTCCTTCTTCCAGCATATTGCATTTATATTTATGATTTACGAATTTCAGGTAAGACTAATTTTGGAGCATTAAACAATACAACTCTCTTAAAATCCATTATTTAAACCTGATTATTGAGATATCCATCTAAGTTAAATCCTCCAAATATAATCATGCTGTCATCTTAATATTATTAATAATATACCATATATGCAAGCACAATGACCAGCACGACCTTTGGGAATCTCTCCATCCTACTCAATTCGAGACCAAACATTTTGTTTCATTACGTATATTTCTGTTAAATATCTAGTAAATCTTTCTTCATTCTTCCCACCATATAGTATGAGAAATGGCTAGTAGTACATTAGAGTATGCATACATAATTTTGGTGGTTGCTATCCAGTTGTTTATACTTATTTCCAATAATCTGCACTAGTGAATTAGTATAAATCTCCGAAAGCTTCTCCATTTTAGTTTACACCTCCATACATGTATACTCCATCTCGAGTCTCTGTCATTGCATGGTGCTTCAATCCTTTAAAAGGAGCATAATTGATCGAATGCATCTTTCCACTGTAAGGATCCAGTAATATAGTTTCAGATAATAGTTTTCTTCCTTAGTTTTCTCCACCTACAACGATAATTTGAGAATTGAATGTAGTAGAGGCATGAAACTTTCTAGCTTGAAAGACTCCACTTATTTTGACTGTGCTCCAACATGAGCCATCAAATTTTGATATGTCTTAAATTAATTATTTAGCTCGGTTAATTATGGATTCTCCTCCTATAACAAATATGCACCCTGCTGCTACTGTCATAGTATGGCCATATCGACCAAATACGGAGGGATATTTTGTCCATTTATTATAATTCAATTCTAGGCTATAAAAATCATTATAGATAGAGTTTCCGAAACCACCCATAATATAAACCTATCCGTATTCAACCATGCATGCGTACTCTCTAAATGGAGGACCCCACTAAACTTCCATGTCTCTCCATGAGCCTTTGAGATGAGAGTTTTCCTAAAGATCTCGCTCAATTACTGACTATCTCTTTTATAGTTTTCTTTTCGTTGGTTTTGATTTCATCTTTCTGGCACTCTTACTCACAAGTTTTATGTATGAGTTGTGCTATTGAATTGAATTGTTTAATCTTTCGACAACTCTTTATGATGCAGCCTCATCTATCTGGGAAACTAAATTCTTCTTTTCAATCAAGTAATCCATGCTAGGTAAACTGTATTGCTTTCGATGATAGTCCATTTAACAGAAGCTCTCCTCTAAAGACTCTAGGTTTCGAGTGGAAGCTATTGACATTTAAGAGTCTTTCATAATTTTATTTCTATAAATTTTATTTTTTGTAAATGCTAGATAGTTTGAGCTTCTCAAAATTTGGGAAGACTTTAGAGAAATCCCACCCTATTCCAATTAACAACTTAATTGATGTGGAAAAGGCCAATTTATTAGTTCCTGATCAAACCGACGTTAAGGTGAGATAAGGTTAGCCTAAGATTTAAATTAAAAAATTCTTGAGAATCACCGATTAGTTTACTAGTGCATTTAGATCGATCCCAAGGAGCAAAAGAAATAAATCTCCAGAATCTTAGGAAAAAAGTTACGAAGCTAAATATTCCCCCAAATATGACATAATATAGAAAAAGATGCCAACATATTCATTTCGATATGCTTAATGTGAGAGCAATAGATCGAAATCCACTTGTTCCTAGGATTACTATGCGATGAATTATTCATCATTTAACTCAGTTAGGAACTCAATTATATTTCCACCTCATAAAAGTAATAAGGCTTTGACAGAAAGAGTGATAAAGCTCTAATTCACGGAACCATCTAAAGGGAAAGTTCCAGTTCCGGATTTCAGTAAGTAAACCAATAGAAAAATTGAGAAACCAAGAACTTTAGCATTTTATGATTTGCTTAAAGTAAATTACGATAGACTGGTATTGATTAAAAATCTAATAGTTTCCTAGAGTGAATGCAGGATATGTTTAATTTGCGAAATTCTAAAACTTTATAAAAATGAGACATGAAAGGAGTGAGACTCCTCCATTTATTCGTTTGCAATATGACGTCAAGTAACCTAATTAATTGCGCAGTATTTCTATGGGAGATAGCTAACCAAGGATGATTAAATACCCTTAACTTAGGACTAAAATGGTATTGATTGATATTATAATTCAAGGCTCCTTTAGGGTTCAGAATAAAACAAAGCTAATTCAATGAAGACATGAGGAAATGGTTAGAGTAAAATGGATGAATATATATTAAAATTAAATTTATATTTTTTATTAATTATGAAACAAGCGAGAAAATTAGTGCTACATTTCGATATTAATAAAACGTTATTGTTAGCTGATGCATAATTTCCAAACTAAACTAAAGAAGAATGTGTAATAATAATATTTTTACATCTTAATAGTTATAAGAAATTTTGGCTGGATATGCATGGGGTAAGTTGGAATAGAGAGATGAAAAGTCACCCATATTGTGGAAACTCCTTGTTAATTAGTTTTCTAATTAAAGACCTGCAGAGGATATGATAAGTTACAAGTAAACGAATAAATTTGACTGATTAGGGAATATATATGTTAGTCTCTTCCTTTAAAAACAGAAGGCGATTCTGAGGAGGCTATAAAAGAATTTAATGATGCAGCCATCGAATCGAGAAAATAATAATACTATAGTTTTGTGAAATTAGGATAACCATGTATGAAACTTAAACCAGAATATGATCGAATACTAAAAATGATTGTAAGATATTGTGAATTTAATTTAGTCTCTACCCAAAGCTGTGATCGAGGAGTTAAAACTTAGATAGGATGAATTTGGAAATTTAAGTGATGAAGACATTAAGGCAAAAAATCTAACATAATTATTGAATGAGAAGGATTCCCTTAATAATATATTTGCAGACAACAAATATTTCTTACTTCCAAACTTTTTCAAGACAATAATAAATCTTAAAAAATAAAAAAGGGAATTTGCTATTGTATTTAGACCTTTTGGCACCGATCCTAAAAATGTTCTTAGAGAATTCAATAAGTTTTGTATTGGGGAGCATCCATGTTATAGTGGTAGAAATAATACTCCTTTAGTTAAGTTTGATGGATCTAAGGGAACTAAAAATTATATCATTCTAGAGAAATAAAGTGCAGTTTTGTTCAGAAAATAGAACTAATTAGCATTTGGTACATTGAGAAGAACTGAAAAGGAATCCTTGGAAGATGGATATGAAAAAGAGATTGAGGAAGAATAGGTGACTTTGTATAATGGGTCTCATATGCATGTGTAAATCATGGAAAGCCTTAAAGAAGTATAATTATTCCTATATCTTAGAATTGCGGACTTTGTATTATAGATGATTACTAATTTTATAGATAGAATCCGGTTGAATCTTAAGCGAAATAATTGTATATAGATTAATAGGATTATGATACCTAGCATATTTTCTTTGATGATAATATTAATGAGTAAGATTATTATATCATATTTAGTACTGACTAGAATTTGGTTTAGGTGATTGATGCCGTTTACAACTAACCAATTCCAAGAAGAAAATGCTTTAATAAATATTTAGTCCATGTTGACATTTTGGATGTTATTAAGGATCCTGACTACTTCTTAAAAGCAATTGATGCTTGTGAGAAATTGAGAAATGAAGAAATAGAACGAATTGAAAAGGGAATCCCTGATGAAGTTGCAGAAGTACAAAAAAAATCAGAGTGGGAATTGTTAGAAGAATCAAATGATCCAGATTACTTGAGAAAAACAATTTTACCATTGTTAATACCAGCACTATAATTAGTCGATATTGAAAGACCAGAAGACCCTATTTCATTTATTGCATACTATTGTTTGAAGAACAAAGATAGTGTAAAATTGCCTTAACCTCCAGAAGTTGAATGAATTGATAATAAATAAAAAAATCAACAGCATCTTCTTTTTTTCTTTTATTAGTGATATTTGCTATTCAAAAATATACTAGTTCTATCGGTAAATTCAAACTATTCCATATTTCTTTAATTTATTTATTTTGCAATTGCCTCAAACATACCCTTTATTAAAATTTTATATATTACCTTCAATTCCTTCTCCTGTCATAGCTGATAACTAAAAGAATAATGCGTTCTTTTCTTTAGCATATAAGATAGCATCTTAGCAATTCAAATTCTTAGCAATGTCAATTTTATTTGCAGCAATCGCAATTTAAACTTTGGTTATATCAATATTATCTTCCATTTCTTCATACCACTTTTTTAAATCGATGAATGATTGTTTCTATGTTACATCATACACTAATATTGCAACCCTTGATTCTAAATAATTACAAATATTACAGCTATAGTACATCTTACTGAGTGATCTAAACTTCTCTTAACCAGTTGTATCCCAAATCTATTGTTTAGATGATTTAAAGATTTACCTAGAACTTTATCCTATCATCGCCTACCTAGATTGTTTTGGATAAGAAACTAGCACCAACAGTGGCGACACCATTAGGATTGTATTTATTAGCAACGAATCGGTTAGTGATACAAGTTTTACCCACCCCAGAATTACCTAATACTACAGTCTTATATTCATTAATCATTATTTTATTTTGATCTCACAATACCGATCTTTTACACTTATTCATCAAACCAGACGTAGTGACGTACCAAGAATGGTTAACCAAGTACAAAAAGTTCCTCGCCGATGATAGGATTGTTTTTCACAAACGGGATGCAAATGTCCTTTGAAAACATAGCATGATTGTTCCTCTTGAAGTATTATGAACCGCTTAAAGTAAATTTAGCCCCATGATCTAAGTGGAATACTAAGTCCGGAAATTTGTCAACATCACCACATGGTTAATAACTTTTTTATTATTTTTATCTTACACTCCAAATTTTTCATAAAAACGCTCCATGGGATAAGTAGGAAAACTAATAAATGAAGTGCCAGAGTCTATTAATCCTTAACAATTTTGACAATTATCTATTCTCACATCACCCAAATAAACAGCAACTATATTGACTGTCCACAAATTGTCAGTTGTGACATCGAAAAACTTGAATTCGTCGCCAGGATGAATAAGATGAGCACTTATACCGCCAAGTACAAGCTCACTCTGTTGCTGATCATCCTCATGTGGACTCAAATATAACGAAAAGTTCTTTGTTTCTGACTAATTAGTGTTTATAATGTACATCATAATCGATGTTATGGATAAATGATGCATTTTATACTACTGCTTCCTTTATGCGGCCTAGTCCCAATATTCCATCGAATTTCATTTGTGAAAATATCTTATAAGTTAATAAAATACATCTTCGCTCTCTTCTATGATTCCAATTATAAATTGTTCATTTACACAATACTGATTTAAACAAACCTTATCCTCGAAAAATACGCCCACAACACTGCCAGATGCAAATTGAATATCAATTTCATTTCCAACTTCCCCGTTTGCTAATTTTATTGCTTCTATATAATATGATGTGCTGGAAAGTTAGGGATTGTATGATCCGTGTTATCTACAACTATCCTAAGAACATAGTGTGGAGGTTAATATTAAATTGGGTGATCCTGTATCGACTAACACTGTGAAAACTTAGGATGGAGTTCCAACCTAAAGATCTGCTAAATAAAAGTTCTAAACTATTGTTTTATATTCTTTACTTCGTGTTTCTGTAGCATAAGCTCAACTGAATCCTCATTCACATCCTGATTTTAGCTATTAATATTGTGACAAATACCAAAACTGAATCAAAAAATTTGGCATGTTTATGGTGTTTATGATGTGCCTACTTTTTTGAGAGCTTTATCGATTTCCCCTGATTGTGTCCTGATACAGCTACCATCAAAAGTAATAGCAACATTTTTATATTTTAATTAAAACGAATTTTGAAATGTACAGCAATTCAATAAAGAAAATCGATTACTCTGCATTGGATGATCATTTCGAAGAGAATACATACAATAGAGAAATAGATAGTGTTGTATAAGTGAAAAGAAATTTATTACCCGAAAAGGTATTCAAAATATATTTTTGAATTTCAATTCTAGTTACATGAAGTTTAACTATCGCTCTAATTTTCACCTCACACGGCATCAGGAAAATAGAAATAAGCAAGTACGAGATGTTCTTTCGGCATTAATCCCATGAAATTATAATTTCCTAGTGGCGGCCCTAGTATTAAAAATTCCCTCTAATCTCCAAGCACTGCCTCATTTCCTTTCAATCATAGATGCAAGAGAAGTGGAATTGTAAGTTGGTATTTATAAAAATAATTTAAAAGTTCTATTGAAGAACTTAGTGCAGAAAATGATGTTAGTTAGAGTAGAGAGGAATAAATACAAACAAGGGAATCTAAACCCTAATTGAAAAACCAAACCATTGATACTGATGAGGAGCTTGAATAAGATCTACATTGTCAATCTTAAATGTCTCAATAACAAGAATTAAGTTAGGCGGAAGTATAGATATATTTTGAATAATTAATTGAAGAGAATGATTTCCTGAGACAAGAATTGCGTAAGGCATAGAAGCAAAACAAAAATTATCAGGATGAACTAATAATTTAAGTATAGAAAGTATAAAGTGTTACTAAGTTAAATCTCGATCTATCAAAAACATTAGATGATACTTAAAAATCATTATAAGATTTAAATTAAACAAATGGATTGCTAAAGAAAAAATTATAATAATATAAAACTCAGAGTTATTCGATGACAGAGTAATCGTAGTCCTATAATCAATCGAGTAAAAATAATAAAGAAAATTATAATGATATGAACTCAATGAAAGAATTAAGATATATAACAGGCGGATAAACAGAGCCCTAAGATATACTATAATATATTAGAAAAAGTTAAAAATAGATGGAAACTCTTTAAAATTTAGCAAAAATGCTAGCCTTAGTTGTTTAGAAATGTTTTTATCTTGATGAACCAATAGATTAATTAGGTAAGGATGTTACAATTAAGCTAGTGGATCAAATCGATAATAAATAGATGGTATCTTTTATTTTAAAATCATAGGAAAATATAGTGATACTAGCAGAAACTATGATTAAATAATTCGAATAACGGTTTGATAACATGGTTTAGTCGAACAAATAAGCGAATAGTTAAAAGTAAAAATTGGATCAGATTGAGTTGATACTGAAGGAGCGACATTGAAATTAATCTTTTTATATATAAATAATTTTTCTTCTTTTTTAAGTTATTATTATATTTTTATGGGTTCATGCTTAATTAGTCAGTAAATGCCGGCATAAGACTAAGTTAGGATAATTGTACTTCATCCTAAGATGCCGGAATTTAATTTACTATATATGGCAGGGAGACCAGAAACTACCAGTGATGCTTTTGATTTAGATCTAGGAACTTCGTTCTCAAAATAAAGTAAGGACAAAAGAAAGGCAGTACGGTTTGCAACCACTGTTGACACTAATTTTCATAAAGGTGTAAGGAAACATAAATAAAAAATGCTAATGCAACTAAGATAAAATAAGTCTGATGTTGGTTATTTATTCGAATCAAAATTAATCAAGTCAGACAGGGCTCTAAGAGAATAAGAATATTTGTCACGAAAGGCACAAGATGATAAATCAAATTCAAACTAATCATCAAATATTTAGAATTCACCTTTACAATAATCTCTCAGAAGACGAATAATATAATAATAAGATGAGGTTCTATCAGCAAGATCGTTTACATCATAATCTCCTTCAGGAATCCTAAGAACGAGTGGTAAGGCGAAATCACTATATGGGAAGAGATCTGTAAGATTTCAATAATGAAAACAAACATTTTATTTTTTTATTCTTTATCTAAAAATAATCATTTTTTAAATTGCTCTTATTACTCCAATGCAATATTTTTGAAAACTTCATAATTTGAACTATTTTGTTATTTGTAGTAGTATTTAAAATTAGCTGGCATATCAAATTTATCAAGACCTTTATGGATGTAGGGTTGAGAAACTTTCTAGTATTCCTCAAGTTTTTTAGATTTTGATTTTGCATCTTGTGTACCATTTTATCCATTTTGTTAGACTTAATCTTATTTGTTAAGTTGAAAAACATCCTCAATGTTGCTCTATTGTCTGTAAAAGGGGTTGTATTGAGTTTATTTCATCTGGTTTTATGGTGATTATTCATTCATCGGATTATCGTCCACTGACTATTTAACTGCACTTGAATCTAATAAACTGATATTTTCATCAGATTCAGTTTTTTAAATACTACTCGCTATCGCAGATATCTCTTATTTTTCCCCTTCTAGCTCTTCCTTTATGCTTTTCAAATTAGTTTTATTTGCAGCAGTTTACAAGTTGAATAATGTTCGTTATGTTTTCAACATCATAGATACCTTCTTCTTTAATCTATTGTTATTGAGACCTTTGATTAATGTTTGAGAATTAACCCTAGTGGGCCATTGTTTTCTTGCAAATCTATCGATATATATCCTTTATTGTTGTTTATCTAAAACTGTATCATTCTAAACCAGAATTTCTGCAGGAGGTTTATGATGAGTTATCGGACAATCGAATGCATAGTGATCCTGATTTCCACAGGTGTAACATTTTAGACCAATAAATCCTATATTTTTATAAAACATCAATTCATCCCTAATCATACAATAATTTTCATAATCATGGGGGAATCTTTAGAGAACTTCTAACAAATCCTATCTCTTTAATTTATGTAGACATGAATATTATTTAGCTTCAGCCGTAGCTGTTCTTGGGAAACCTGTTAGAAATGACCATTCTCCAAATGAATCACCCCCTGAACATTTATGAGATACATATTCTGAATTTCCTGGATTAATTTATATATGTCCACTAACAAGATAGTAGTACCCATAATCATCCAAATATTCGTTGGCTTTATCATAAATTAATGTTTCTCCTTGGGCATAGCTAACTTCTCTAATTCTAAGTGATAATTCTAGCAAAAATGGTCGAGAAAAATATTTGCTAAAAAATTAATTCAAGAAAAATTGTCCATATGAAAAATATGTTAATTCCTAGCGTAATTCAGGGGCAAGCTACAAAAATATTTATTCCTCCATAACAACATCTCTAGTTCCTTATTCATACCAATATTGATTTAAATATTATCTTACTCTTTCTTGTAGCTCAGGAGGAACATTCTTTATTTTCATGAATTTGCTGATACAAATTTAATGTTTAAAAACCCTTAAATCATAAGCATAATATTCTTCCATCAAATTTTAGAATTTGTTAATATTGTTCGCAAACACCATAATAGCAAACATGATCTCTAATAAAGCAAACGAGCATTCATATATGTTCATAGGAGTCTATTATTAAATAGATGTTTTACAATATCACCGTAACCCATAGTTGTTGATACAGTACATAATGCGTAGTAGTAACCAAAAAAATAAATTTGGTGTAGTGGTTTATCAATGATTACATCAAAATTTCCTGAAGTCGTAAGCCAGGAATTCATTTTCATTGATACAGCCCATTAACCTATTTCATAGAAGATACAACATGCTATCTGGAAATAGAAAAGCATATAGATCATCATTTTGGCAACCTGATAAATAGTTCTCAATGCCCGATGAAGTAATATCTTTTGCGCAATGATGTCATCAATTCTCATTAAGGAAGGATATTTGAAGTAAAAAGTAATATATATCCATTTAAATTTTTCTGTCATTAGACTTAATCTAATGATGGAAATAAAAATCTAAAATTAAATATAACAAATACTGCAAAAGAGTCAAATATAAAGTATCCATATAAATAATGTTTTGCAATTTTAAGACTATCTGTAACTAAGTTTCCATGTTTATAGTAAGCCGTGACGAATTCTAAAGCCATGTCAACCAATAATATAGCCTCTAGTGAGTAAAATAATCCGTCCATCTAGCTAGCATCGAGTAATTCCTATAAAATCATAAAGTAGGATTTACCTGCCAAAACTAAACACCGTAAGTAATATAAACAGGAATCTCAAAAAATAAAAAGATTATCGTCAAAGCAACACATAATTTCCATAGTACGTAAGCATAAGAATTGGGTAATATCAAAGGTAGAAAATTCTCCCATTCTAAAGTATTAAATTGTTTTACTATGTTTTTTCTTTCCTTAGGACCAAAACTATTCGTAAGATTAGATGACTTTATTTATTTCATTTTATTTCTCATCAACCTCTTTTTTCTCTGCCATCTCTTCAATCAGTTTTAGTTATTTTTATTGTTTTATCATTTTAAAAGACGATCTAACTAACTCTGATCCTGATGATCTATCGGATAGTAGTGAGTTTGTGAGTGACATTTGCTCTTATAATTCTAGATTATGACTAGACATTATTAAATCAATTTTATTATTTTTTTTTTATAATATTGTTAATATATAAAATGTATTAAGGAAATCACATTAGAAATGATTTCATTCAGTTACCTATATTAAACTTTCATTTGTTATATGGACAATTAACTCCACTTATAGACAAGCCTCTTATTTTATAACCAGTCTCTAAGGATTATATTGAGTAACTTAAAGAAGCAATAATATTTCTGAGAAATGAGGGAAAACAAATAATGCAAAAATTTATCGAATTTGAGGATTAAAAATTGAATGATTACCCTTCGTCTTTGAGAGATGAAATAAAATTTGATAATTTAAATGATAGAATTTTACAAAATTACTATGAAGCAGAAAAACTTTATGAAAAAAAGGATCATAAATCAACTAAAGAGGGTTTACTTAATGCTTAAGTATTTACTACTTTTAAACTTAGCTATTTCACAAATGCACTTATGAAATTAAAAATTGTGCTTATTTGATAGAATAAGCAAATACTCTGAAACAAATAGATAAGATATTATAATAGAATAGTTAAGTGGTAATTTAGGTGTTAGATATTGAAATAGAATAAATGTCTTTTATTGAAAAAATTTTGTTTTACATAGAGATTTTAGTAAAATACTTAAATTTTTCAATAGATATGAAAATAAACTATTTGCATGATAGTTATTAACCATTAAAAACTCATGTAAATTTAACCACAATAGTAACTCGTGAACAGCTATCGATAATATTTAAGAAGGATAAAGATGTTTCTATCTATTATCCTCCGATAGCTCGAAAACAAATAATTAACATGTTAGGAAACGATAAAATAAATCACGAAGAAGTAGTTATAGATATTGAAGAGATAATCAAAGTGCTAGGTTAATTGCTAGATGTTAGAGTTATAACTAATCTGGATGATATTCTTAGAATAACTGATGAAATATTTCAAAGTTTTAAAATTTACGAAGTGGAATATGATTATTACCTTATTAAGCAAAAACTTCAAATATGATTTCGATAAAATTTTTTTATCATACTAGATTTTTAATTTTCCATATATAATTACAAAAATTCTTAATTAAAAATTCCTAATTATGTTGAAAGAAACCAGAAACCTTGTGATGGAAATTACGAGATTAGTTGGATAATTGTCCGAAGTAATTTAATGGAAAGGAAATCATCCAGTCCTTGATCAATAAGAGGCTGATAGAATGCTAAGTATCAGCTAGAAATTAAAATAAAAGATTTAGGATTTAGATGCCTCAATTATAGTTTCATCTCATATAATATAATTTGAAGTACCAAAAATCATAACAAAATTTACACCAATCAATATTGAGGAATTAAGGGAAAAAATAAATGCTTGGTGCAGTCAAAGGAAATGGGAATAATATCACACTCCAAGAAATTTGGTATTTGCACTTGTTGGCGAAGTGGGTGAATTATGTGAAATATTTGATAATGAGTATTAACCTGGATTACCTGAGTTGGATGATAAAATTAGATTTCATATAGGGGAGGAAATGGCAGATATATTGCACAATCTAATTCGATTATCAGATTAATGCAATATAGATTTATCTAATTCCCTATTGTTAAAAATGGAGAAGAATTCACTTAAATACCCTGTTGATAAAGTGTATGGTTCTTCAAAAAAATATGATGAATATTGATTATTTTATATATGGAATAAACTAAACAAATAGAAAAATCATCCTTCTTTACAAAAGAATGTATCAAAACATTGATGATGTGGGTTAATATAGTTATCTCTCTGATAGTTATAGGTTTGGGCATTTATAAGTACACTATTGGAAACATAGAGACATTTTCATAAGTGTTCGTTCCTTCCTACTTGATATTATTTGGAATTATTCTTATATGCGCTGAATTGGAATGGTTGTTTATGGTGAAATACTTTAAGTTCCTTGATAATTATTTTGGAAGAGGTATATACAACTTTTTTTTGGCCACAATGGTTGTAAATTCAATAAGTGAAACATTCACAAAAACATAATCCGAAACCACAGTTTATGTTTTAATAATAGTTTTATCAAGCATATTGGCAACTGTTGGCTTATTAGAGATAGTTTTGTATTTTTTAGATTGTGGTGGGAAAAGTCAAAAATATCAAGATCATGATAAAGAATTAGAAGCTAATTTGATTGTTAAATAAAATGGTACTCCTTAGACAACTCCACCTGTCATAGTTGTCAAAAATGATAATTTAGTTGATGTCAACAAAATGTAAACCTAAGATCCTGCTGGTTACATCCTATGGCTTTAATCTCAATTAGCAACGATGAAAAATAAGAATCCTTAAATGAGTTGATTTTATAAAAATAAGGAAAAATTTATCTGTAATCATATTCCATTAGTAATCTACTTTAGTATATTACTTGTAGGTAAGTATGGTTTTTGTTATACTTTTTTCTTCGTCTCTTATTCATATTTTTAGCCCTCTATTTCAACAATCCTTGTATTCACTAAATTATTATGATTATTATACAATCTATTTTAGCGTAAACTCTATTCTCAATTTACTCGACATCAATTTATATCAATGAAATAACATCCATTCCATATGTTAAGTAAACCTTAATTTTTTCCATTCCTTTACAAATTCTACTATTCTTGCTATATTCTCTCTTGTTTAAACTTCTATCTGTGTTTGATTAATGAATTGAGATTCTAGTTTGGAATATTGTCTATTTTAAATTAATATGGGTAGATTTCATAGATTCAGATTAGCCAACAATTGATTAAACAAAGTTCTTATTCAAGAGACTTACATGATATATGTTATCATCCTTGTTAAATACATCTATATTTTTCATGTGTATTGAATGGTTTATGACATCTCCCAGCTTCGAATTAATTACTTGAGGTTGATTTTAATAAATTTCATTGTTTCTTTTAAGTTAAACTATAAGATCTTTAGTATTTTTTGGTTTAACGATAATGATATGAAACTAATTTACTAAACTAAAATAATCAGGAAGTAAGATAATATCTGCAGTCTCACCCACACTATTTGCCTTCAGGTCGAATTCCAGAGGGATACTTAAGAATCCTCTTTTAGTCGCCTGTATTTTGATAAGTTTAAACTCCAAATTGTTGATTATGAGGGTACCATTAGTATTCGTTTATCCCATGATAACACCATCCAGCAATAAAGTAACCTTATCTAATGGCTGGCCATCTAAAATATTTCTAACATTAATTTTTAATGACGCTCTTGTTTTCTGTATTAGCTCATAAGACTAAATTGTATCCTTAGTACCTTAAATGTACAATACTTCAGTTATTGGATAAAAGTCAGGTTTAGTGATATTAATTACATATTCTTATCCAATTTTTGCCCAAAATTTAAATTAGCCATCATATTAAATAGCAATATTGTTTACTTTCACTTACGCATCAATAGGATTTGTTTTATTAAATACTTATATTGTCGTCAGTTGCAAGTCACTCCTTTCAACTATTATGTTATTGTTTCCCATTTTAACATCTGCTTTCAGATTCTTTATATATTATCCCTCTATTTCTATGAAATAATCATTTATTGGAACAGAAAAACTGACAGTTTATCCTTAAAGAGGTAATGACTATGTTAATAATTTAGCAGGCTAATTATTTTTTATTAAATTAGATTTGTCTTTTTACACTAAAGTAATTTTTCCTTAATATATATTCACTAGCTTTCCACCAATTGGTAGAGCAGTGTCATTTTTGCAAATAATATTTATATTGACTATTCCTTTATCTATGTAAACTTTCATAATATCCAATATATGCTACGTCGATTAAAAAGGTTTGTTTGATATTACTAATTGATGCTTTTTGCTGTATATCTAGATTTGACAATTCTACTCATTTTCACTTATTTTCTTCTCCACAACTGTAATCCAAGGGTATTTTCTTCTGATATTATAAATTAATTCCTATATCCTATTGTCAAGATTATCATCTAATTATTAAAAGGGAGTAAAGTTCTTCGATTAACTCGATCTAATAGAAATGAATAAATCATTTTCTTTCACATTATCAAATTCTGGAAAATGCTTGTATTTTATAACAATACACAAATACTTCAAATTTAGATGTCTCTTATAATTTTTGTACTTCCTCCACCAGAATCTCTTTATTTACTTTTATAAAGGACTTATCTCTTGCAAAACTGTGTAAAGTTAGGAATCTTTATGTCTTCTACATATATGGCCGTTATTAATTCAAACAGAAAAATAAATTATATTAAACTAAAGAGATATTTTATTTTAGATCGTAGTTTCATGAAACCTGTATTGAATATAACTGGATAGTATTATGAATCAGTAGAGCCAATGACGGACCCAGATGGGTATAATGATGCAACATTTAAGAAGAAAGAGCCATAAGAAGGCAAAATCATGGAAAATATAGATAGGAGTGTAATCCAATTTAATGATGTGTGGAATAGAATCAATGGGTCTTAAAAATTTGACTCAGTATTATAAGATGCATAGGGCACATACAAAGATATTTATAAACAAATTAGTATTTAAATTGAGACTTTAAAGGATTTAATTAATGGATGTGTTGTTGGTCATTCGGGTATTCTATTTATGTAATAAAGAATTATAAAAATAGCAATTGTCTGAATATATGATTGAAATTGCATAAATGGAATAGGATTTGGCTAAAATTGATTTGAAATTATAAGAGCCAATATTGAATAAAATAAATAAATCTCAAATTTAGCAATTATTATAGGGTCAATAAAATTCAGAAGAAGATGAAAACTCAATTACATTAAATCTGGTTCATGAAGACGAAAAAAAGTTACAAGATATTGAGTAGAGGATAGCAAAATTATAATAAAAAGTGGGATTATAAAATCTTAAAAAAAATGGAGAATCTTAATATTTTTACAAAGGATAGCTTTTCTTAAACTAATATGATAGTAAAGGGAATAGAGATAAGATTGATTCATTCAATTAATATACTCATATTGATCCACAGAATATAATTTCACATATAAGTTGCATGAAAACTTAGATATCATTGCTGAAATGCGAGGAATCAGTAATACAAAAGGTGCAAAAGATTTAGGAATCCTTAGAAACCTAGAAAAGCGATAAAACCTAACAAGAATTTGTAAATAATTTTACAAAAACTTATGATACTAGTTTAAAGGGACTAGAGGAAATTCCTCATTTGATCTAAAGACTATAAACCCTTCAAGCTCTTCATAATAAAACATTAGACCTTCCGATTTAAATGGATTTGACAGCTTAGATGTTGGATTTGATGGATGAGGAATTAAATCAAAGCTAGTAAATACTAGATACAATTGAAAATAAATTAAAATG
Source organism: Paramecium bursaria (assembly GCA_016759055.1). NCBI lineage: Eukaryota > Ciliophora > Oligohymenophorea > Peniculida > Parameciidae > Paramecium > Paramecium bursaria. Next base: position 54,045 of record VMTU01000109.1, read on the forward strand.
AGAAGAAATGAAAAAATATTAAAAATAAGGAATACTATATTAAATTATATATTATTTTAATGGATTTTAAATAAACTGCTAAATCTAGAAGGTCTGTATTCACAAGCAGAGTGTTTCTTGATTCGTTGAAATAAATAAATAAATAGGAAGTTTAAGAAGATTCAATTTTAGAACCCTCTATTATAGGATTGAAAGAGTATGACTCGGTAAGATAGAACTTTGATGATAAGAAATGGAAAGGAAATGCTTTTCGAGTTTTATTCTATGTTTCATAGTTTATTAGATAGTTGAAGACAAATGCAATAAAATTCAAATATAAACTCCTAACTAATAGGATATTAGACATAATAAATGATTAGGCTAGCGATTCCAAATTCATTTTAAATTAGGGAAAACGGAGATATTTTAATCTTTTTGACAACTTATTTTAATTTCTACCTGTTATTGAACCAGACTCCTTATTAAAAGTAATATGGGATATAATCATTCTAATAGCTGTATTATTAAGCTTATTTTATGTTCCCATTCAGTTAAGCTTTAATTTTGATGAGCCTTTATTGATGTATATAGCATTTGACTTTTTACCTGCTTGGCTATTATTATTTGATATTTTTATAAACTGTTTCACAGCTTACTACAAGTAAGGAGTTATTCATAGAAATGATATCATAAAACATTATGCCTAGTCTACTTTGGTAATGGATTTGATAATTGTGATACCAGCTTTGTTAGCAACTTTAGGAATTCAATAAGTAAGATTTTTCTTGCTGCTAAGGGTGTTTAGAGTTTCCAGGATGGTTGAATCTATTGAAGATTTGATAAACTTAAAAGAGAGTTATGCAAACGTATTTCAACTTATTAAGCTTGGGTTTTTTATTATTTTTGTTTGCCACTTTTGTGCATGCATTTGGGCATATATTGGAATATACTAATTACATTAAGGATATAATTGCTGGTTGATAGAATATAATTTAGCTCATAGTTCATTTCTTGCCATCTACATAACTTCGCTTTATTTCAGTGTTATAACTACTTTGACCATTGGATATGGTGATATCGCCCCAAAAACCGATATTGAAAAGATCTATGTTGTAACAGTAGCATTATTAGTATGTGGAGTCTTAGCTTACAGTATCTCAACAATAGGCAATATTTTTAAGCAAATGTCTGAGAAGAAAGACTTATTTAAAACTAAAATGAAAATTTTAATCCGATATATGAGAGCCAGAAGATTGTCTCCTTAAATTTAATTATAGGTTAAGAAGTTTTATGAACATTTTGCAAGCTAGGAAGGAGATTCACACAGTCAGGCTGAAGAAATAATGTAATCATTATCAAAGAATCTAAAAGAATAAATTGCTTATGAAAATTATTTTTAAATTCTTAAGAAATCAAGATTGATATCACATCTTTGTGATGATTGCATTAAGTAGCTTTGTTTATAAGTGAGGGAAGCTAAATGTGTACCTGATGACATCATATATACAAGATAAGAATAGGTTTCTAAACTAATATTTGTAATTTAAGGAGAACTATATCTGATGTCTAATAATTAAATTATTAGTACTTATAAAGAAGGATGTGTTGCAGAAAGATAATTTATCTTATAAACAACATTCCCCTCGACATTATAGTCCTCAATATTTTGCTAGATAGCATATTTAACTTATGAGGATTTTTATAATACCATAAAAGGTCATCAAGAAGACTTTGAAAAAATCCATATGATTAAGGAGAATTTAATTCATAACGAGGCATACTAAAATTTTGGATAGGTTTGCGAAATCTGCAAGTGGACGCACCAAATATTTAAGTATTTATATTATTTATTCAGAGATGTCCTTATGTGTTCGTAAGCATAAACAAAAACAAGCTAATGAGCTAATTCAAATAGAATTTAAATTAAGAGAGAAAGAGGTATATTAGAAAAAGATTGAAACTATCTAATAAAAAGACGTTGAATGAACTGAAAGAGTTTGCATTAGCTTTGATAATAAACGATTGTTTAGTTCCATAGTAAGACTTAACTGATTAATATTTAAAAAGCCTAGGGTTCTAAGTTGATAATTTAATAGAGAGATTCTCTAATTAGAGGATAGAAGCAACTCACCCTGTTACTACAATTACTAAGCATGATGAATCTGGTGTAGTTAATCAGTTCGTAAGCAGAACTAGTTCCATCACACGATAAATGAGAAGGGTTTCTGAACTAGATTTTCATCAAGGCTCAATAATTAAATAATTGAATCAATAATCTCCAAATATTATGAGAAGTCCTACAATTACTGAGAGTTCTGATAGTAGTGAGGAATCATAGCGCAGGGGAGTTAATTTCAATAAGGAAGGTTAAGTATTGCTACCTCTTTAAATGAAAAAATAACAGTCTTCAACTTTAGGATAAGATAAAGAGTCTTTGAACTATAAAGATTTATTGAACTAGAATTTACTGACGAATTAAAAAGATCCAACATATTCATAAATAAATACAATTACTTAATTGAATATGGAATCTCAGAATAACCTGACTGCTGAGTAGGGGAAAAGACTCAGTTTTATCAGAAATGGTGCTCGATAGAATGCAAAAAAACTAGAATTAGACATAAATATGATATAAGAACTAGAGCAAGAATAAAAATTATAACAAAAAGAAATAACTAGTTTTAATATCGATAAGCAGTACAACATGATTGTTTATTTTCCTAATAACAATTATGAAACAGTAATAAAGAGAATTTCTACTAAGAGAATTCAGGCTTTTCAAAGAAATTCTTACTTGATGTCTTTTTAGTAAATTAAATATGCTTAAAACCCATAATGATATTGTTAAAAAAAAAATTTATGTTAAAAATCTAATTAATAAGTCTTTATTTGTTCTTGATTTTGCATAAAGTAACTGGTTATTTTAATCGAAAGTTTAGATGAACTATGAATTTATATTTATCATATATTTTATATTAAATTGGAAATTTAGAAATATCTTAAAATGTATTAGTATGATCGATCGTAGGACAAGGATAGAGAAAATAAATAGAATAGGGTATGCTTTGTGTCACTTAATAATGCGAATAAGGCTGATATCTAAGAAGATTTAGTGGTTGATCCATCAATAATTTATGATCCAAAGGAAAGTTATGAAATTAGACCTACATCGAATGTATCATGGAATGGAAACTCGTTAAGGGTCTTATACTATGTTTCAAAATTTGTCAGATAGGTTAAATAGGCATCAACGAAAGTTAAATTTAGATTGATTACTTTAAAAATGTTAAACCTAATAAATGATAAGGCAAGTGATTAAGCCGTATTGGAGTAATCTTATAATAAGCATCCATTTATTAATTTTTTAACAGAACTTGTCATAGAACCGGACTCAAAGTATAAAATTATTTGGGACTTGACCATTTTCCTATTTGTATTTGCAAGTTTAGTTTATATTCCAATCTATTTGGGATTCGATTTAAAAAGAGATGAAACTTTCATATTCTTTGAAACTCTGCCATCATTACTACTAACTTTAGATATTATAGTGTGTTGTTTTACAGCCTTTTATAAGAAAGGTTTAATCCACAGAGAAAGAATACTTCATAATTATGCCAAAACCTACTTAATTTAAGACCTAATAATTGTCTTGCCTGGACTCTTAAATTTGTTCTCCTTTTAGTTTACACAATTATTGCTTTTCTTAAGAATAATTAAAATACCCAGAATGATTTGGTCTTTAGAAGAGTTAATAAATTTAAAAGAGAACTACGCTAATATGTTCTAACTTGTTAAATTGGGAATCTTTGTAATATTGATATGTCATTACTGCGCTTGCTTATGGGCTTATATTGGGATATATTAGAAAGATCAAAACCTATATTCCTGGTTAATTAAATATGATATAGATGATAATGTAAATTCTATATATATAACTTCCTTATATTTTAGTGTAATAACTACCTTAACAATAGGATATGGAGATATAACTCCACAAACTGACATTGAAAAATTATATGTAGTATTCATAGCATTATTGATATGTGCAGTATTAGCTTACTTTATCTCTACGATTGGAAATATTTTCAAATCAATGTCAGAAAAGCAAGATTAATTCAAATCCCAAATGAAAATTATTGTAAGATATATGAGAGCAAAAAATTTATCTCCTCAAATTTAGATTTAAGTGAAGAAATTCTACGAGCATTTCTTTAATTAGGAGAGTGAACTAACTAATTAGGCTGAATAACTATTAAAAAACTTAAATAAAGATTTAAAAGAAACGATAGCCAAAGAGATCTATTCAAAGCTATTGAAATAATCAAGACTATTTAGCTAAATGAGCGATGATTTGATTAAAAAAATATGTATACTAGTCAAAGAAGGAAGCTTCTTGCCAGGAAACATAATTTTTAACAAAAATGATCAAATTAGTAGGCTCTATTACATAATTAAAGGAGAAGTTTCTTACGTTGTTAATGAAAAGACAATTTAAATATAATAACACGGTCCTATCGCTGAAAAGGAATTTATTTCATAATAGCGAAATAATTTTTCAGTAAAATCCTCTCAATTCTCATAAGTTGCTTTTATTGATTATGATGAATTGTTAAGAGTAATCCAAGATCATAAAGAAGATTTTGAAAATTTTTCTATGCTGAGAGACAATCTTAACTTTAATGAGGACTTAAAAAATTTTGGATAAATCTGTTAAGTTTGTAAATGGACACACTCATTTATGAAGTAAACTTTACTTTATTTTAATTTTTAGATGTCCTTATGTATTTGTTACAATCAATAAGAATAGAATATTGAGAGAGCTTAAATTATCAGAGAAATAATTACGGAATCATACCATACGAAACCAGGGTAAGTATCCAACATTTTTATCGATTAAAAATACTCAGGACAATGTTTTAGCTAAAATATTGCAGCATGGAATCATAAGGGATGAAGATCTTAGTGATTAATACCTATTTTAGCTTGGTTTCTCAGCTTAAATTACAAAGTTATCAAAGACATTATAAGTTTATGATTTAACTAACCCTAATTATAGTAAATCCAAGGAATTTCTCAATGATCAATCGGCCCTTATCCCAAGACTTTAGAAAAACTCATAAAACAGTCATTCATCTATTACAAATAAAGTAAATTCATATTACGACATCAAATCTCGGGAACAACCTTAAAAGCATATGTAATAATCTAAGTAAACAATTCCAATAAACATAATTTAAAACTTTATTCATTCAAGACGTAGAATATCATATAATTCTGATGTAAAAATCGATAACTCAAACGAAATTAATTCTTAATAAACATAAAATTCTCATCGGCAATAAATTTATAGCGGTAAAAATAATACTAGTGAAACAGATATGTTGACTTAGATGGAAAAATAAATTGAAAAGAGTTTATTTCATAATAAAACATCTATCAATATTGATTAATTAAACATCTATTAGTTTTATTATCCCTAATATAATGTGGACTGCATCCTAAATTAGTTAAAATAAAATTAAACTATTCAATAAAAATTTCATTTCTTAGAAATTTTCAGAAGAAAATTTAGTAGACAAGTATGATTATTTTATATATTTCAAAATATATATATATATTAGTATCCTTATATTAGTTGGTACTGCTTCAATTATTTAGGCTTTTTCGAATAAAATATTTGCTTATTTCTAATCTTATTGTGAGAAAAACCAATGATAAAATTGAGATAATTAATTTATAAATTGATATTTATTGTCTACATGTTTTCCTATTAACCCTCTATGACTTAAAGGTCTTTATTTAAGAGAAGAAAAATACTAGATTCCATCAGATAGATCAATAATTAGGACAATCAGAATGCTTCGATATTAGATCCCTCGATCAGCTATGTACTAAGAGATTTTAATCTTTCAAAATAATCACCCACAAATAGCAGATGGAAAGGGAACTCCTTTCGGGTGCTATTCCATATTTCATAATTTATTAGATAGTTAAAGTTAAGTGTTATAAAACTCAAATTCAGATTCATAACAGCAAGAATATTGAGTATTATCAATGATTTAGCTAGTGATCCAAAAAATATATTGAAATCAAGAATAAATACGAGATTCTAATTATTACAGAATATTCGAAATTGTTTACCCATAATTGAACCAGATTCTAAACTAAAATTGATTTGGGATATAATTATATTGTTTTAGATTTTAATGAGCTAATTCTATATTCCTTTGTATCTAGCTTTCGAATTTAGTGAAGGCTCTATTATAGAATATGCATTTGATATTGTCCCGACTTGGATTATGCTTTTGGATGTCATTATTAAATGTTAAACGGCTTATTACAAAGAAGGAGTAATATACAGAACTGGGATTATGAAAAATTATGCAGATAACAATCTTCTAACTGACCTGATAATAGTCATTCCAGCTGTGTTGATTAATTTGGGAATACAATAGCTAAAGTTCTTATTACTTTTGCGAGGATTGTACATATCAAATATGGTTGAATAGATAGAAGAAAGAATAAATTTAAAAGAATATCATGCTAATATATTTTAACTCATTAAATTAGCATTTTTTGTTATGATAATTTGCCATTACTGCGCATGTGCATGGGCATACATAGGAATCTATTAACACAAAGAAGGAGAATATTGTTGGCTGGTAGAGTATAAACTTTAAGAAAGCGGTTGGTCGTCGATTTATGTAAATTCATTATATTTCAGTGCAATTACTACTTTAACAATTGGGTATGGAGACATTACACCAAAGACAGACTTTGAGAAAATGTATGTAGTTATTGTTGCATTACTTATATGTGGTGTGTTGGGCTATTCAATATCAACTATTGGTAACATATTTAAGTCGATGACTGAAAAATAGGATTAGTTTAAGACTAAAATGAAGGTCTTGGTAAGATATATGAGATCTAGGAGTCTATCTCCATCTATCCAGCTAGAAGTAAGAAAATTTTATGAACATTTATCTAAATAAGAAAGAGAATATAACAATGAGGCGGAAGAAATGATGAAGCTTTTATCAAAAGAACTTTAATAAAAAATAGCTATAGACACATACTATTAAACTTTAAAATAATCAAGACTTTTATAAAATTTATCTGAAGTTTGCATAAAGCAATTGTGTTTACATATTAAAGAAGCTAAATGCATTCCTCAAGACATAATATTCAATAGAAACGAGACAGTTTCTAAACTAATATTTGTATTGAAAGGAGAACTGTGCTTGATGGCTAATGACTAAGTGATAAAGTAATATAAAGTTGGTTGCTTGGCAGAAAGAGAATTTCTTTTACAGTCAACCTTATTCACTTAATTGAAATCTTCAAACTTTTGTTAATTTGCATATTTATCTCATGAAGATTTTTCTAAAACCTTAAGAGATCATAATGAGGATTTTGAGAAAATACACATGATAAAGGATAATATATTGCATAATCAAGCAAATAAGAATTTTGGTTAAGTTTGTGAGATTTGTTAATGGACCCATCAAATAACCAGGTAATATTTTTCATAATAGTAGCTGTCCCTATGTATTTGTGACTATAAATAAAATGAAATTGATGAAACAGATCAAACTATCCAAGGAATAGTAAAGATTATATTTAGAGAGAAAGCCTTTCAGATTTTAAAGCAAAAAGTGTAAAATCGAAGTTCAAGAAGATGCTTTGGCATTAATAGTAAATGCTGGACTGATACCATTTTAGGACTTAAATGATTAATAATTAAAAGATTTTGGATTCTAAATAGTTTATGAATAAGTGGGAGAAAAAAAATCTTTTGCTAAAATTGATTCGCTTAATCCAACTCCTAAGCATTTCGACTCAGTACTGGCCAATTAAATATTTAATAGAACTAGAACCATTAGCAAATAAATTAGAAAGAGGTCAGATTCAGATCACAGTATATAAAAAGGCTAATTCTTTTAAAATCATAAAATAATGGAGAATTTCACTGAAAGTTCTATCAGTAGTTAGGAAGAAAAAGAATAAAAATAAAGGGTTAAATTTAATAAGGATGGTTAAGTGCTTCTACCACTGTAAATATAATAAAATTCTTCACATCTATAATCTGAGTAATCTAAAGATTACCTCCCTCAATTAAGGATAGAGTCAATAAAATCAATAAATAATCAAGGATAAAAAGTAAAAAGGTTGAGTTTATTAAGATTGGGATCGAGATAGAATTCCTTTTAGATTGATTCTCTCAATATGATTTAATAATTGGAATAGGAATAAATTTAAACTAGTTAATTCACAAGTTATGATATAGATAAATAATAGTTAATGAATGTATATTATCCTAATAATAACTATGATCAAGTTTTCAATAGGATGGCTAAAAGAACAAGTGGAGTGAGAGGTTAATTATTAAACAAGAAATATAAATCTTTATTTGCCCATTAATGAAACTGTATTATAATTATAAAATTATCCATAATTATTTAATATTTTCTTATATGTTATCTATTCCAAATTAAATACAAACTAAAAAAGGGATGACCCCTAATAAAGTACTATTTGCATCAATAAGTGGAACAAGTAAAATCGATATTGAAGAGGACCCAATACTTGAACCATCAATACAATTGGAGATTAGATAAAGTTTAGATGCATAAACTACCAAATAATCATCTTGGAGAGGTAATCCACTAATCATACTTTACTATGTTTCAAAGTTTATAAGATAATTAAAGAATAGTGCCTCATAAATCAAATTTCGTTTTATAACAGAAAGAATATTGAATTTTATCCATGATTAGGCTAGTGACTCTTAATAATTATTTTATAAAAAATAAGGAAAGCAATACGATTATTTTAAATACCTCAGAGACCTTCTTCCTGTTATAGAACCAGATTCCTGGCCTAAACTTATATGGGATATTGTTGTTTTGTTGGCTGTACTATTAAGTCTATTTTATGTACCGATATATTTAAGTTTTGATGTTTAAGTTGATGTTGGAGGTACTATTCTATTCGATATATTACCAGCATACTTTTTGTTGTTTGATGTATTTATAAATTGCATGACAGCTTATTATAGTAAGGGAGTTATTCATCGAGATAATATTCTAAAACATTATGCAAGAACTAATTTAATATCAGATTTAATAATAGTTATTCCTGCTTTACTATCATCATTCGGGATCACATATATCAGATTCCTGCTGTTATTAAGGGTTTTTAGAGTTTAAAGAATGATAGAATCTATAGAAGAGATAATAAATTTAAAAGAAAAATATGCAAATATATTCCAACTTATAAAATTGGGATTTTTCGTCCTACTTATTTGTCATTTCTGCGCTTGCATTTGGGCATATATTGGTGAGTATGAACTACAATAAGGATATGATTCATGGATTATTTAATATCATCTTGTTGGGAAAGATTGGAAATCTATATACATTACCTCTCTATACTTTAGTGTTATTACCACCTTAACAATAGGGTATGGAGATATAGCTCCATAAACTGATGCTGAAAGGGTTTATGTCATATTAGTTGCTTTGCTAGTGTGTGGTGTTTTAGCTTACTCCATTTCAACAATAGGTAGCATATTTAAGTCAATGGCTGAAAAGAAAAGCATATTCAAAACTAAAATGAAAATATTAGTTCGATATATGAGAGCAAGAAAGCTTTCTCCTCATATCTAACTATAAGTAAAAAAGTTTTATGAGCATTTTGCAAATTAAGAAAGTGAATCCAATATTTAGGCAGAGGAGATGATGACATAATTAACAAAAAATCTAAAAGAGAAAATTGCAATAGATATATACTATCAGACTCTAAAGAAATCTAGATTATTATAGAATATGTGCGATTAATGTCTTAAATAACTTTGTCTACAAGTTAAGGAAGCTAAATGTGTACCAGAAGACATATTATTTACAAGAAACGAATTAGTGTCAAAATTAGTATTTGTGCTGAAAGGGGAATTATGTTTAATTGCAAATGATTAGGTTATATCAAGTTATAAATCTGGTGTTGTTGGGGAAAGGGAATTCATCATTTAAGGTTCATTTCCAACATAACTTCAAGCATCTCATTTTTGTTAAATTGCTTATATAAATCATGAAGATTTCATTAATGTAATTAAAGATCATAACGAAGACCATTAAAAATTCAGTATGATTAGGGATAATTTGATTTTTAATGAATCTTATAAAAATTTTGGTTAGGTTTGTGAAGTATGCAATTGGACACATTAAATGATCAAGTATTTATTATTATTATATAGAGATGCCCCTATGTATTTGTAAGTATAAATAAGAGTAAAGTCTTGAGATAATCTAATTAATCATTTGATTAATCTAGACTGTATTTCGAGAGATCATTAAAGAAATAATAATCCCTTGCATAAAAATCTGATCTGCAAGAATGCGCATTAGCACTGATAATGAATGAGAATCTTATTAGTTCAGAAGAGCTTAATGATTAACTGCTATAGGAGTTAGGATTTTCGATTGAATCCTAATTAAATAGAACAAGCACATTAACATAGTAAGGAAGTAGTGTGGTTGTGCATGCAGGAAATGAAAAAGAAACAAAAAGATAATTTTCGAATAACACTAACAAAAGCTAGTCTTTACATACTGTAGATTTGTTCTTTCGTAATAGTAGCCTTAGTGATTAGTAAGCGATTCAATAACCACATGATAAGAGCTAATTTTATAAAAGGTCAATAATTCACTCTCCAGACAGGGATAAGATGAGAAGTTCTTCAGGGGATAGCATAGTTTCAAGTTCGCTCTCATAGAAAAAGAAAGTGTCATTTCAGAATAATGTGGAAAACCCAATCTAATAAATTCGTTAAACCAATAATTCATCAACTGTCAATGTAAGAGGAGATTAGAATAGTTTTCTCATAAATTACTTCAATGCTAAAATGGAGTCATAAAAATCCATAAATCATTTAAATCAAGCAAGGCATTCCACTTTGTTGTCGAACACGTCATAGGCTTAGTAATAACGATTGCCTAATTTTAAGAGGGTAGGCTATAAAAAATTCAGTCAAAAAGCAGAGCAGCAACCAACAGATATGGTCTAAGAAATTGAAGAAGACTTAATATAAAATAAACATAATATTATTGAAAGTTTGGACATAGATAGGCAATTTAAATCTACTATTTACTATCCTCTATATAACTTAGAAAACATACTAAATAAGATGAAATAGTTTTAGTAGGGTTCGATTATACCTTAGTCGAATTTCATCTCAGGGTTTAGAAGATCTAAAACATAAAGACTAAAAAATTGATTTATTTATTAATTGTAAAAGAAATATTCATATAAATCATGGATTATAGACAACTAGTGTGTATAAAGAATGTGCGAACCAATCGATATTTATCGGTTGATTCATAGTTTAGACTCTTATCTAATTAATCGCATCCATATCTAAAACACAAAGAAAATGCTAATTAGAATGAAATATTTCAAATTGTAAACCCTACTTCACCAGATTTTTCAGGACCTTTGATTTTCTAATCCACAATTATGTTATATTCACCAAGGTAAACATTTGATATATTTATTAGCCTGCAAATGTTTTTATGTTGTGCGTAAAATGGTGAAATCAAATTTCAAACACTAGCGCCAACAGAGGCTTTGACTAGTAAAGCATCTAAATTGAACATATACTCGGCTTAAAATACAAAGAAGCAATTGAACACAATGGATGATGTAGTATTCAAATTCAATGATACAAACTTTTTGATATGTGAATTGAATTACTTAGTCTCATGGAGTGGTCCGAATATTTCTTAAGATTCAACTTGGAAAGTATAAAAAGCAAATTGCCCACCCCTCCCAGATTGGTATTATCAGAGACCAAATATTTCCCTTAGCTATTTGTAATAATAAGAGCCTGTTCAATTGTTTTTAACAAAAAAAGAGGAAAGAAAGCCTATAGGAAGCCATTCCTCATCAATCTAATCAATATACATAATTGAGGATATTCTGTATGCTATGATGGGGATTGAAGGTAATTACATAAAGAAAAGGAATTCAAGTTTCGAATATGCTATGGAACCTCATCTTGAAGAAACTACTTGTGATGTTTCGCTTCACTAATTAATATCGAGACTACTTCCAATGTGTTCATAAAGAGATTAAATAGAGTATCTATTATAAATCAAAAATAAATTTGAAAATGGTTATGTGGCATAAGCATTATGTTCCTGCATTAGAGAACTAATGCATAAATTTACTTTAATGGTAAATCAATTAGATTAAGAATTCATTCAAGGAGACTTAACTCTTCAAAAACTTTGGTATTATCTTTAACCTTCCATAAGAATTATTGATGCAATTCATAATTTAGTCACCTAAACAAAAAATTTGACTGGTGGAGCCTTGCTTAGTAAGTTGGTTGATATTCTAAACAATAGTACTGATGCATAGGTTATTTAAACACTTCAGGCTATATTAGAAAAATCCTTTGTTCCATACATGAAATAACTTAATCAATGGATTTATTATGGTAAATTAGATGATCCTTTTGAAGAATTCATAATTTAGGAAAAGAAAATATAGAAATCACAACTTGAGAACGATTATCGAGATAATTATTGGGACTCAAGATACACTTTGAGACCTAATTAATAGCCAAAGTTCTTAGAAAAGTACTCAGAAATTATTCTAAGAACAGGCAAGTATTTAAACGTGTTGTAAAATCCGAATCCTCCCTTTAGTAACCATATGATCGAAAATTTGGATTAGATAGTGAAAAATCAAGATTTCACACATATTATGGAAGCCTTCACTTGGTCAAATGAATAAATCATTAAACTATTGTTTGAGAAAGAAAACTTAATAGGAAGGATAAGATCATTTAAAAGCTTCTTTCTATTTTTTGAGGGAGACTTTTTCATTCATTTTATGGAAGCTGCTGAATAGGAACTGGTAAAAGAATCTAAGGACATTCCAAAAGAGAAATTAGAATCTTTATTCGATTTATCGTTAAGAAATGTTTGTTTAAATGATCCATATAAAGAAGATCTGACTTGTTACATGGAGTAATATACTACAGCAGAATAGATATATGCATATCTAAACCTAAAGGGAGGTGAAGTTATTGATCATAGACCTCCTAGGTCATCGAAAATTAAAGGGGCTGAAGGATTCACAATAGATGCAAAAGTACCATGGCCATCTAATCTTATTTTATCAAGAGCAAGCATAGTTTGTTATTAAATATTATTTCGAAGCCTATTTAATTTGCATTACATTGAAAGATAACTACATGATGCTTGGCTAGGGTAAAAACAAAATAGACTAACTGGTAAGGCATAAGTATTCTACAAATAAAACATGCTAGTTTAAAATTTTCTTCATTTTATAAAGAGTTATGTATTTTATTCAATTATACTTAGTTATATTATCTATCTTATGATGTTATTGAGAAGAATTATAATAGTTTTGAGGCTAAATTAAAAAATGCTAATAACTTTGAAGATGTCAGAAATATGCATACAAAATTCATAGATGATTGTTTGAATGAATCAATGATAACCGATACATCATTTATTAAGACTCTAAATAAATTATTGACTTGTGCCCTAACATTTGCTGCCTAAATCCAAAGATAACAAAAACATTTCTTAAGTCTTTAATACACTTAGTAAAAAGATAGGTAGTCAAGATAGTTAGGATTGAAGGATGAAATTAATAAAGCATCATCCTAGCCACAATTTGAGGATGTTACAAATAAATTGAGAAAGGAATATGACACTTACTTCAAGGAAATATTAACATATATCAGAAAATAGTATATAATTAAAATTAACATAATAGGATTACCAACTCGAAATTATATCTTCAGGGATTAATGATAAGATTAGACTATGATTAATCTAATTAATGAAAATATCATTATTTTTATAAATCATCTAATTTGAATTCTGACATAAATCTCTTAATTAATTAGTATTCCTCTATTAATAGTTTAATCTATATGATAAATTTGATAAATACTTCATAACTTTAGTATGTGTCTAGTCTTATTGGATGCTTTTAATTTTCTATCTCAAATATGATTTAACTGGGAAATGATTTAATTGATATTATTTGATTATATGAGAAATTTCTGAATTCTTGTTTTCGTTTAGGATCAAAAAAATGCAATTTATCTAAAGATATTCCTAAATATATATTTGGAAACATCTTCTACCCAAGTTACTGCATCCACAACAGAGTTTTAGCATATGTGTTCACATAAAATAAACAGATAGGGTATAAAATATTGGATTTAGTGGAGTTCATAGCCATCTGTTATGCTAATTTGTTTCTTTCGTGCAAGATTGGGTATTCTGATTTCTTGCCTTATTGAATTGACTTCATGTTCTCTGTTTGAATTTCAACAATCTTTTTATTTAATTAGCTAATTATCTTATGAACCATATTTATCCATTCTGATTCTTAGACTGTTTTATAATATTATTTAGGAACAATCCTTTTTATTTTGTCCATCTAGAGATTCCTTACATCCTCAACTTAGTTGGGAAACTAATATTAAATTCTAATTATTATACATGAATTTGATAATAGAATGCAGCATATAAACAATATTCAAGAAAACTTAATTAGTACTTTTCCCTATAAACTTCATCAAATATTGAGTAAGCTAAAATCTCTAATCTCTTTTCATCCTGCCTGTAATCATATTCTTCTAACTCTTAAGTTAGATAAATGTATTTTTTTAAATATATGGCTACACTAATTTATGATAATAATATTACTCATCTTAAGATTTAGAGAGGAACTTTTCTATAGCATTCAAGACGCCACCTTCTGTATTTTTTCTTTCATCTTAAATAACCTTCTATAAAATTTCATCATCATCTATAACTCTTTGTTTATCTAAATGATCAATTAAAAACAATCTAAAATCCTGATAATATTTCAAATTAATTAATTTAGCAAGAACTTAAACAATTTTAGATGCCCTAGCAGTGTCGTCTACTGCAATTTCTTATTTTTATCCATTCGGAATCACAATTGTATATTAGTATCTGTTATTTTAACCCTTAAATTTATCTGACCATGGCTCTACAAAACTATTAATCAACTTAGAAACATTCACTTTTAGGGATCTAATTTTAATTTATAAAAAATTACTCTTTCTCTATGATAACTCCTTTCAGAATTTCACCGCCACTTCTCTTAAGTTTATCTAGATCGATTCCTTTTTCTCTCAAATCATCAAATTCATTTTAAGTATATTTGTTTTATAGCATGATATTAACTCTTTATTACTCAGCGACATCTTTCTGTATTTCTGGCAATTTATAAAAGTTTTAAGGTAACCCTTGAATATTATTATGAAATACTTAATTCTTTTAATGCCTGCTCTCTATCTATCTTAACATTTTAGAGTATTAGTTAAATGAAATTCTCTATTGCCCTTTATCGTTTTTCAATGGTTTTAGTTTTATGGCCTGTTAACCATTCTTCAGGAGGAAATTAAGGAAAATCAATGTCAGAATACTTGTTATTCTTTCTATACTTCTAATAGAGTTCAAATATTTCACTATATCTTAAATAAATCTAAATTTAATATCATATTACTTTTAATGCTACTTTAGCTATTTTCACCTCTGTGATATAAATTGTATGTTTTTGGAACGATTATGAGTTCCTTTCCTCTGTTCCAACAACTAAAACCTGTACTGGATATACAATTACTTTTTTTCCTCCAATTAAACTCTCTAATATTCTTAAATTTTCTAAAAGCTTATCAAACTCCTACATCAAATTCTTTTTCTATTAAAGTCTATCTGAAACAAATTGTATATAAGAGTTCTCACTAACTAATTAAAAGAGATTAGTAAAGTATTTAGTATCTGGTTGGTTTTTAACATATGATATTGATGAAAGTTTTAATAATTTAAAAAGCTTTTAATCTTAAATTATTAGGATATGATCAGTTAAAGCAGCTAAGTAAACCGATACTTGATGATCATTGTCAATGATATTTAAATTTTCCTCAAACACAAATGTTCTCCATTCATGATCTCTAGGGAGATCACTTTATTTTAAATACAAATCCCATAAATCTTAATATTTCATTTTCTTTATGAACCCATCCATATTTTTATTATTTTCTTCATTCACTTTATCAAAATAGTTAAGTTAATAACTTATGTTTTTATAATCAGGATGATCCTTGTCTGTGTTTTTTAACAAATCCTTATATAATAAAATATATTTAGGTAATCTTTATATGGGCTTAACCAAATAACTTTGCAAATCCATTCCTTTGAGTTTATTTTCCCTTTTTAAAGTTTATATAAATTCTACGAATGCTTTATGATCTGTGAATTCTTGTTTTGAATTTTCTTAGAATTTGCTGGACTATGTGTAACCATTACAATAGTCAAAATAAATATTAAAGCCTTGATTAATTGGTAAGTTTTATAAGAATTAAGTAACATAGTAGATTACTTTTTGATACGGAGTTACTTTGCTAAAATTTTGATATCCTACTTCCAATTATTGTAAATAGGCTGAGTTTAATTAGTATATGTCTTCAATATTTGTAAAAATTTTGTTAATGTCCTCTTATTTTATAATACCTTATAATGGGTACTTGACTTATTCAACGATTAATTTCAGATCCCTTACATAATTTCTTTCAGTTTCTACTATTTCTCTAATTACATTATATCTATATCTATATTGCTTCAATATCTTTTAGAACTTCTTTTTGGCTACATTTCTTCTGTGCAACGATATTACCATATCATGAGGATCCTTTTTACGCCTTTGATGTTGTATAAATTACATTAATAAATATGCTTAAAAATAAACAACATAAAAAGAAATCAAGAAGAGGGATCCAAAGACATGTATAATAACTCTATGATTCTCTTGCTCAAAGAATCAGAGAAAAGTTTATTTTAAATAAGCCAAGTACCAATTAATTTACTCCTATTAAAATTGATCCAACAACTAAAGAGTAGCTTCAATTTACTAAAGCTATAATTGAGACTGGTACATAAACAGAGAGGGATTATGCTGAATTTAATATAGGGTAGTACGAATTCTCTAACATTAACCAATTATTTGAATAATTGGATAACTTAAAGAAATTAGAATCTAAATTAAAATAAGACTTATTAACAAAGAAAGGATAACAAATTAACAATTAGGATGAATAAATATAAATATTGGAATAAGAACTGAAAAATATTCCATAGACAGATCCATAAATAGAACTAGACTAAATTAAATAAGAATATGAATTATTAGAGCAATAGCATCAACAATTGATATTGATTCATAAATAATTATTGGAACAAGATCTGTAGCTTTAATAAAACATTTTATAAATCACTTTTTGAACTATTTTATGATGATCAATAATATTATTGTTATAAATAAGGCAATTATGATTCCATACAAAATATTCTTGTTTTATTGCTTTTATTTTCTCAGTTATTCGATATTCTAATCGAGCATCAGGTTTTCATATCTAAGATCTGTTAATCCAAAATATTACCATTATTTGCTTCTTATGCTTTTAAATATTGAGTATTTTCATTAAACTGTTGTTCTTATATATTCTCTAAATTCTAATTATTATACTCAATTATTCTTTCAAGTCCATTTTCCTACTCCATTATTAATAATGATTTTATTTATTTTGCTTTAACACGTGCTTGCCAGCCTACCTGAAAGTTGTAAATTTACAGATGAGGATGGCAACATATATGATCTGAATAAATTGAGACAACCAGAGAATTATAAGATCAAATCGAATAGTGGAGCGATGATGTTTGAATTCAATTTTTGTTCGACAGGAGTATAATGCTAACATCGGGAAGTACATAGTAAACATTTAAAAGGGTTGCTGCATTCCAAACATTTCATAACAAATGCTATACTATAGGAACTAAAGAATCTGCTACTGTGAGGTATGATAATGGGATCATTTTAAATTATAAAAAAGGTGAAACTTTTGCGTTTATATAATAGGTGATTTATGTGGAGAAACCTAAGAATACTAAGTTTAGTTTTATATTTAATGCGGAGAAGAGGAATTTCATCAAGTCGTAACTCATAATCCTTGTGACATACATATTTAAGGAATGCATAAAGCTGCTTGCAAGCCAAAAAGCAATACACTTTATTATATTATAATTGGCCTAGTAATATGTTTTGGAGTTTACAAACTGTTGTAGAGATTCAATTTAAAATCCAGCAAAGGGTACACTTTTGTATGATTTACTCATATACTCACATATATTTTATTATATTTTGTATAATTATCATTACTTATAAATATTTTTTTACGGTTAAAATTTTTTCTCTAAGTTTAATGGCTAAATTTATTTGCTCGCTTATTAACTATAATTAAACATTATTAATCTGGTTCTTTTCCAAATTCTTCATCAACTATTAATAATAATTGTTTAGCTTGTTTATCCTGATTACATCTTTAATTTCATTGATTTACTCGTTTGAACAAATATTGATAGGATTGCATATTTGACAATTTAATTCTTGACCACATTTTTTGAATTAAATATGAGGACAAATATATATTAAAGCTTTGCAAGGCATATGTAAGTCTACTAGACATTTCTAAGGTCTATGCAGACATTTATGATTACAATACAAAATTGAATTGCATAGTTTCTAACATATAATGAAATTAGTACCTTTTGAAAATTATAACTACTGTATAATATTTTGGAAATATTAATTTGCTCCGTCTTCTCAAGAATATAATTTTTGAATATTATATAATCTTCAATAACTTTGAAACTCTCCAGTTATCTTATTTTGTAGATTTTAATTAAGCATTTAATTAAATTATACTATGAATTATTTAAATACAAGTATGATTCAGAATCTCTTAGGATTACCTGCATCCACCTATATGCAGGAGCTTTAAAATAATTTATTATCTAGTCTGATAGAAGGAAATATTTTATTTATTGTTTGATAAACTTTAGTTGCTCTTTGTTCACACCCTGTTTCTAAATATTTTCTTTTATTAACAAAAAAAATTATTCTAATTATTTATTACTTTTAATGTCAAATTTATTTCTAATTTTGTCAAAGTACTTTGCATTTTCTTTAAAATTATTCTTTTAGTAGCATTATTAACATTCTCTTTTTGATTAGGCACAACTAACTAAATGCTTACACTTTATTTTAATCATTTTCTTGCAATAATAGTGAACAGAGTCTATGCATTATCCACATTTTCCAGCACAAGGATGTCCACATTTTAACTGGCCTTAACACTGATAATTACACTGGATTTACTGATTATTATTTATCTCATGACATTTTAACTGTTATATATGCCCACATTCTAATTTATAATCAATTTTTAAATAACATTTAATCTCACATTTTTCATAACATCTATTTTAACACTCATGACCACATTAAAGCAACTTTTCGCATTTATTTAAACATCTTACATTTTTTTCCGAACAGAAACAACTCTAAAAATGGCCACACTTCATTTCTAATTATACTTTTTATTAACAAGGAGGACATGGTTTGACTTTACATAATCCTTTACATTTATGAGTGCAAGGGAGTATGTCCTAGCATTATTAATAGCAATTATTTCTTGTATGTGGTTATGGGTGGCATACTAAACTACATTGATGGCCACAATCATAGAATAATCTACATATTTGTTTGCATCCTCCTTATGGACTTTGATTCCAATCTTCAAGTAGATTAATCTCAGACTCTGTACCGTGTTGCTAACAAACTATCATGAGGCGAGATTATATGAGGTTTTTCTACTTTGCTAAATCAATTATCCTCAACCATAAATCACTATATTAGGAATCACTTTATTTATTAAGAAGATTTTTTGAAATTGATTTGTAAATGAATTAAAAATTGCCAAACACATAGAATCCCAGTCTTGCCCTTGAAAATGCAACACATATTCTATTGTCTATTCCTATGAATCCTAGAGATTATTTATCATTCGATCTGACCAAAGATAATATGATAATATCATTTTCTTCACCCTAATAATTGTCAACAGTTTGAACATTTATTTACCTTAAATCAAGTTTAGATAATTCAAATTTTATTTGATTTACTTGTCTTAGATACATGGATAAGATAGTTATTTGCTCTTAAGAATATAGGTTTTTCACTAAATAGCTTGCTAATTAAACAACCATATTGCATTCAAATTCATTGTATTTAGATTGGTTTTGTTAGGAAGTTTCTGAGACATTATGATCAAAAAATATCTTATGACTAGCCATTCCTCTTATTTTTGTTTTATTTTTTTCTTAAGCACATTCATGATCCTAATAATTGTTCACATAAATTAGTCTTACGAAATCTGCAAAATCACTCCTCATCCTTCTTTATTTATTTAGGGTTATAAATTGGAAACCATGATTAATCAGTCGTTCAAAGAGAGAAATGTTTGTTTAATATTTAACCTCAAGACTATAGGACTCTAACTTAGGCCTTAATTATTGATGGTCACCTATTAAAATCAAATGTTAAATATTTTCAGTAATTATAGCTGCACAATGTGACTCTAATACTTCAGCAGCTTCTTCAATAACCATTATTTTAGCATTGATATTCTTCAATATTGAAGCATATTTTGCACATCCTGTCACTGTAACGCCTACAATTTTCTTATTTTTTATGATACTAATATCTCTCAATGTGTATAGCTAATTTATATCTTTTATGCAGTCTAGATATTGCTTACAAATATTTTGATCCCAATTCAAACTTTCCATTTGTAACATCTTCTCCAATTTAGTAATTGTCGCCACTCTATTTACAGTCCATAGCTTAGATATTTTCTACTCTGACAAAGGTTTTGTTAAATGAGAATACTTAAATTCTAGATCATTAATAAATTCATAGTTATAATCGTCATCTTCTTAATCAAAAAGATTATCTTCGAAGTAATACCAATCAAATTGATCATCGTAATCACAATCGCTGTCGTTGTATTCATGCATATAAACAAATCTATCATATCTTTCCTCCTCCTATATTATTTATCTTTGCGGCTCCTTATTTTTCTTATCTTATTATTGAATCTCTATTAAAACATTTTGATGCATCTCATTAATTTCTCTTTACGTCTTGATATTCATCCATAATTTTAGTATGTACAATTTAGCTGTTTTGCAGAAATCAACATTAATCCAACAAGGATCAATTTTTGCATATTTATTAATTATCTTTGTGGCATATTGAGGGAATAATTTCAAGATACTAAAAGCAGTTAATTTCTATTTATATTGGAAAGTATTATTCATATTTGTTTGAACTTATTCTCTTAAAGCATGAAACTTTTTCCACTCATAAGTAATCTTTTGCGCTTTAGAATAATTGGATAATGTTAGTTATTAAATTATGGGGTCCTTGCTCCTCCCTCCTATTCGAACTACTTAGTCTTTTTTCACAAACTCAAGAATATGCTTAAGAAATTGATCTAACGCATGGTTTGTGTAACACATTATAATTATTGGCGATTAAGCTATAAAATTAATAAATAATTTCATACTTTCTTGAAGCCAGTAAGGTTGATTCATTAGTTATTTTAAAGCTAAAGCTCCACAATAAGTTTTTCCTGTCCCTGGAGGTCCTTGTATCAATACTAATCCATCTCTCAAAATGCTTTAAAGAGCTAAATACTAGTTAACATCTAGTGATCCTTAACATTCATTTGGCCATTCCTGATATAAATTAAATTGATTTGATTTTATGTTATTAAAGGAAATTTAAACTTATATGCTATGTTTACCTTCTAAATACAAAGGTCTAACCTCTTCCTACTTACCGTATATGATCTGATTTTTAAAAGGAATATTGTCAGGATTCTATTCCTGGATTGCTTTCAAATAATAGATATATGGCTCATAAAATGCCGAACTTTCAATTATATACAAATCAGAACCTTTTTATTTATGATTTAAATATAATTACCTTGTTGCATCAATCTAATTAAAACTTACAGATAATCGAATGACTAATTTATAAGCTTAAATTATAATTATTTCAATCCATTATTTGAGATTATTGTACCAAATACAAAGTTTCTTATTAGAGAGTCAGTTAACATAATTAGCGAACCTGACATTAATCTCCTATATGATGTCCAATCCTCAAACAAAGGAGTTAGAGTACATTTAAATACCAATCCTTGTGCAGTAGATTGTATTTCAACAAAACTCACATTCTTATAAAGATATATATTCTAAACAGTTGGCTGTTCATTAAATTGTGTTTATTTAGCCTAAAATACCCCTTCTCTGAAATTCTATATGTAATCCTCTCTCAAAATGTAAAAGTGATTATTTAAATATGACTATGGAGATAGATATGCATGATTTTGTGGTAGTGGAAATATTTTGCCGAATATAGCTCCCGATGTATTATTATAAAATCTAAACTCTAGATCATCAGGTTCAGTAGGACGATAATCATAATCAATAGTGATCCCTTACATTCTATGAAATTCTATATTCCTTTTTTATTATAGCTAGAGCATATATTATTTTTTAACTTATTTTTCCTTAAAGTCTTAGTACAAAAATATTGCTTTTTCTGCTTTTTATTTGGTCTCTTATGTTATTAATGAATTCAATTAAATCTAAATCTTAAATTATTAATAGACTTAGTTTAATGGAATGTGATCAAACTCCTCTGTAATTTAAAAATATTAAATAGAGCTTTGGAAAAATTTTGAATAGAAGGATTATTGTTCTCTATTATTCAAGCCTTTCATGAAGTTCTCTAATTTTGTACTTATTTTCTTGCTTTGAAATATTTCCTTTATATAATACACATTATCACAATTCTTCTCACTTGCTAACAAGTAAAATACTGAGAGAAAACTATCGAAAATGTCTTTAAACTTTAGATACTCTGTATTATCAATGGCTAAAGCTAAATCACCATCCAATTAAAATTATTCTAGATACTTTTTGAGTAGAATGGCATCCTATTATGCCAAAGCATCCTAGATAGATCTTCTATTTATGTAATTACTATGATTAGGTGTTCGTTTTTATTTAACTTGTGGTTTTTTCATATCTTGTTCGTCCCTTTTTTAGATTATAGGTTATTAGCTGGAATGGGCTTGACTGTAAATTTATGTATCAAAATCATCATCGTTTTCATAAGCAGCATCATCTTCACAATAGATTTCATCATCATATTAATCCTAAAGATCTTATTACTATAATTTAGTTATATTTTTACATTATATTAATCATCTTCATAGTCATAGTCATCATAATCTGGGGTATTTTACTCATCTTCATACTAATGATCACTCTCATATCGATTATCGTAATCATAATCGTAATCATAATCGTAATCATAGTCATTGTCACTCGAAAATGAACCTTAATTCATCCTTATAAATTTAATTAAAATATTTATTTTTTAAATTAAGTTTAAATGAAATTTTTAAATCGCTATATATATTGGTGTATCTAAATTATTAAACTTTTTTTATATTATTATTTTATATATAATTCTCGTTTCTATTCTATAATTTTATTTTGATACAATTATATTTAAAGTTAGTTGAAAATAATATATTAGGTGTTTATTCACAAAAAATTGATATGCCTTGATTATCACAATATAATTCCTTAAGTTATATAATAATTTTTATAATGTTAAGTAAAATAATATAAATATAAAGCATAAATAAAAAATAATAAAAATCATAATTTAAAAAAAATTAATATAAAAATGAGGAGAGGCAGAACATAGCCTAAATCAGCTCTTGATCAAATAAAGTAGGAAATTGATAAACAAAATGATGAAGATGTTTAGGAATTCAGCTTCAATAAAATAGCTATTGGCTAATTCTCGAATGAGATTGTCTAACATCTACTCAAATTCACGTCAATAAGTATATGAATTAACAATATTTAGTATCGTTGGAGTTCAATAATTGCTCTCTGAAGACTCTACAAGGATTTGTGGGTTTCAAGAAGATCATCAAATTGTGCTTTGAGGAGAATGAGTTAGAAGGTGACTCATTGAAATTTATTGCAGAGAATTTTCCAGAATTGTAATTCCTTTCCCTCAGCCATAATAAAATTGAAAAGATAGAAGTAATATCTTAGTCGAAATATTTTTTTTCTTCTTTTCTAATAGGACCTACAGCCGTTGAAGCAACTGAAATAGCTAACACAGCTAGATCTGTAAGACAATCCAGTCTCTAAAAATGCCAATTACAGATCGACAATATTTGATCTATGTGAGAAATTAGAGATATTGGACAATAAAGATAAGGATGGAAATGAAGTACAATATTCTGATAGTGAGCAGGAGGAGGAAGAAGATGATGTATCTATAATGATAAGCCTAGGAAGATAGCGATGAAAATTATACACAAGACGAGGAGGAGGAAGACGATGAAGAAGACTTAAGTGATGATGATGAAGAAGATAGGAGACGCAAGAAAAGAACTAAAAAATGATTAATTATATTATAAAATGGATTTAGAATCTAATCTTGATATCGTCGACTAATCTATAGGGTCAATGATTGGAGTACTCTAGGATTTGCAATAAGAAATACTAGATTTGAGAGTCGATGATCTATATAATTATATTCTAGAACATAGAAAAGCAGAATTATATGAACATGAAGTAATAAGATAATTAATAGATAGATTCAAGCTTATAAATTTTTATTTAACGAATCCACATATTTGACAATAACTGATAAGATTAATCAGAAATATGGAGCCTCTTATAAAATAATAGATGTCTAGACATAGATATGTAAACAATTTTTAGAACAATATCATCAATATGAAAAGTAGATTATACATTAGGTGAAAGAAATGGATAACAAATAACAGTTAGAAAACCTAAATGATATTGAGAAGAAGGTGATAGAATGGCATTCTTTATTAACTTAAAAATTTAATGAACTAACCTCTAAAAAATATTTCTTAGAATAAGATTACTAGGAATACCAGTATAGTGATGGGATATTTACTTAACTATGGAATGATTAAAGATTTGTAAAGTTTCAAAATAACACTTACTTAAAATGTCAATAAGCAGTATTGTATGAGATTTAAAATAGCGAATAGATTAGAAAGTATCAAGATGTTCATGATTATGAATAGATTATTATCAATCTGGACGAATTCAACAAATATTACTAATACCAATCATATTTGAATGGTTTAATTGATTTCTTGAATGCTAAGCTAATTTATGATATATCCTAGATAGCTAAGAATAGTTTAATGAATATAGATAAGATAATGAATTATTTGCATAAATAATACTTAAAGTACAATCACAGATTATGGAGAGAGGAATTTCAAAATTGTGAAAGCGAATCTATATAATAAACATGCAAGTAGTTGGTAGAGAAAATAAGATTATTGAAATACCCAACAGATGCTAAGACATAATTAGAATTATATGATCAATTTAAGAAGATTGATTAAGAATTAAGTGAACTTATAAACCAAGATAATAGGAAGAATGATTACCCTATCTATATCAGAAAAATACTCAGACTCATTTTTGATCAATTCTATAAAGGGTAAAG
The DNA here is from genome assembly GCA_016759055.1 of Paramecium bursaria. NCBI lineage: Eukaryota > Ciliophora > Oligohymenophorea > Peniculida > Parameciidae > Paramecium > Paramecium bursaria. Next base: position 79,596 of record VMTU01000109.1, read on the forward strand.
GAAGATGGTAAAATTAAAAAATCGATATATTGAAAAAGCATAATTATTCGAAGATACAGTGGATAAATAAGATTTATTGAATTCACTGGTATAAAAAGAGATCCAGATATTACATGATAAGGCTAAAAGATTATCAAATTTTTCATCATATTTGTTTGATCTAGGTATGTTTAATTTATCCTGTTATGAACTAAATGAGAAGTTTAATGATATATTACTTAAGGTTGATATACTGATTCAACATTATGGATTACTAATGAGGTTAGTTGGATCTAAATTTTTGATTACTGATACAGCAGGAAGACCCGCCAAGAAGAAGATATTTGAACCATATCCTACTACTGATAGAGAGATGTTGACAGATAAATATTATTTAAATTAATCATAATAAAAATGATAAATTAGTCATTTCTTGTTTCTAATTGCTAGATTTTATAAAGTTTCTAATGATTTCAAAGGATTGTTAGTCGATAAGATAGGCAGACAAGATAATCTTATTTATAAATTAAATAGTTTACCTTTTAGTTGCTACACTAAATCTTGTTTAGGCAACTGATTTTGGTGCATCAACTATTATAGTTTTCTTCTTTTATAACTTCTAAGGTCTTTCTTTTAATTTTGATTCGAATATTTAGTCTATTTCATCAAGTGCCTTTGACCTCTATATTTTAACGATCAAGTGATTAACACTTTTCCATGATTCTGTCGCTTCTAAGTGTTATTATACTATTTTAAATTTTCTATGTTTCAAGCCTATATCTATGGTATACAGCAGGTGAGTAATATGAAGGTACATGCTCTCAACATATTATATATTCTTCATGCCATTATTTAAATATATTTAAGTAAGATTAAATATAGATGATACTAATCCTAATTTAAACAGTAAAGTTGTAACCAATGACATTGGAGCTTATGAGAATATCATAGCGATTAATTATATGAATCTAGTTTAGTAAATGTTGTTAGTAATAAAATCAAAAAACCATAATACAAGTACATGTAGGACTGTTTCATTAAGTTAACTATATATATTTTTTTAGGCTTAATCCTAAAATTCAAATAACCTTAGTCCATTAAGTAAAGTATCTATAAGTAGTAGTCTTTTCTAACCCATCAAGGATTATATTTTAAGAGATTATAGTTTAAAAGAGTATTTTGTCGGAACATTCACTCTAATTATTATTTTGCATAGAAAATCTAAACATTCAGCGAATTTCTTTTTAATCATCTCCTTCATATTATATAGTTCAGGTATTATAAATACACCCTGAAATATATTATTTACTATTTAACCACACTCAATAGAGCTGTTTTCATCTAAATCAAAAAGTAATTAAAATTAATATAAGTATAATTATAGATATTTTTCTATTTGCTACTCAGAGCAGATTGCTTTCATTATTGGATCTGTTTCTATTATAATATTTTATATTTTTTAAATGAACTCAAAGTTAGTATGGTATGTAATTACAGATTGCATAACTTTGTTTATTAAAGATGAGCTTCCTAATGCATAATTTTCTTGATGTTTGAATTTAAATGCATTTCTTTCGAATTCGCTGCAAATTTGTGTTTTAAAACTTGGATATATAGTCTTCAGTCTACTGCTGGAAAAGCCATCTTATGAGAATGCTTCAGTTCTTTCAGTTTTTAGATTTCCGAAATGCTGTGAAGATGTAGAATTCGGTAGCAGATAGGTTTATTTTCTTTAGGTATTAATCCATTTATCAACTTTCGGTAATAATGGATTATCCAGTTTTATTTATGGAATGTTGGGAGTACCAGAAATAGTGTTTCTCTTACTTAATGTTCTACCTGATGACCTCATCTTTTAAATCGTTTACTCCTTTGATTTCTAATTTACAGCCTTTTTAGATCGGTCTTCTATAAAGGGAATCAGTAGATCGATATCTAAGTTCTCAAATTCATTCATGGTTATATTTTCAGGTATGTTAAAATTTGTAACGTCTTGGGTTATACTCATAGTGCTGGACCTATAAAAGGTTTATGGACTTACACCTGGACTCAATGCGCCTAATTATTCTGTTAATAATCTTTTTTAAGCTCCATTCATATTCATTTTAGCAGGTAGTTTATCATAATTAATTTGTGATTGCATTATTTATATAATGTGAAACTATGTTAAACTTATTTTTTACTGCATCGCTTGATTTATTGTTTTTGTCTTGCTTGGATTGATCACTTGGTTTACTTACCATCATATTCGTTAAGTAATCTATCCATTTAGATTCTAAAATGAATTTCCACATTTCCTCTTGAACAACTTCACCAATTTTATAATAGTCAATTGGTGAATTCAGTAGTTCTAAAATATTCACAATTATTACAATACAGTATGTGGGCTATTTGAGGATTATACAAATAATGACACATTGAAAATAACAAATTATTATCCATAATATAATAAGTTGATGTTCTTGGGGCTTGTTTTAATAAAAAATCAATTAAATATCCTATGTGGTATAAATTAGCATTTTAATCTGGAACAACAAAGAATTTGTAGAGTTATTGAACTATGAAATAAATAAATATAATATTTACATATTTTAGAAATCATGACTTTGACAGTTTTCGATATAGACATGTAATTATCCAGATCAGTTATTAACTTAATGCATTTATACGATCTAAATATTCTGAGTTTGTCTATTTCTTCACCATTAGGCTTGAATGCCCTTTAGTCATCGCACTCTTCTAAATTAGGATATCGTTGAGCCTTGTTATGAATTTTAATTAATACCCATATCTTAGATAATGGTAATTCGTTGGGGTCTGTTATGAACGACATGAATATTTCGAAGGTCTCATCAAATCTAAATATGTTATCATCATCATCTATGCTAGGGTCTTCTCGGGCAATTAGCTTTTCTAATTCCTCTTAAACATTTAATTCGCCTTCATCATCAATCTCATTTTCTGAGCTATCAGAGAACGATTTCTGCATTTTATGCCCTTGCTCTTCTATTATTATCGAATTGTGGGATTTCACTTGTCCTATGACTTATGAGTTTTCATATAAATCTTTATTAATATTTTATTATTTACATGTTTCTATGGAATCTTCTACATTATGCACCCATCTTTATCCAAAGAATATATTCACTTTGAGCTCTTAAAAGATATCCATGACTCGTACAATAATAGATTAAGTATTAGTATTTCTTAGGTATGTCATAAAAATATTTGATTTCTATTCTAATGACATTCTGTTGCTATGGAAGGTATTAAACACTGAAGGCAATAATTTTAAAGTATATAATTTTATATCTTTCTTATTGTCATATATAGTTGCTGTATATTTTCCATTTTAGTCGTGTTTATTGGATTATTATTAAGTTAGATGACTAATTCGTTTTACACTAGGTCTCATTAGAGATGTATTAGCACTAGTTTCATTCCATACAGCGATTTCGTTTATTGCATTAAATAATGCATTTGCAAATTCAATTGTTTCAAATCTTTCAATTAAGGTTTATAATATCATGTCTACAGTTGTTTAATTATATGGATAGCAATATAACACTAATAATTAATTAGTTCTCTTACATAATTTGAGGATATGAGAATCACCAAATCTCTCTAAAAATGGTAACTTTTCTGCTATAGCTCTACACCCTTAACTAACTTTTTATAATCTCTTGTACTCATCATCCTCATATAGCGCTTATTCTAATATCATAATTAAAAATAAATTTACAAATAATTTTGATTTATTCTCTTCTGTTCTTTTTTGTTAAAAAATTATATTTCAATAAATATTTTATGAATTTGTGCATAGGAGACACAGTGCCACCTACAACAGAGAAAGCAAAAGTGTTAAGATAGATATTATACTTTTTGTTGGCAATATAATTAGGATTGAGTCTGATAAAGTTTTACTTTTAAATCTGGGGAGGAATTGCTGAATTTATCTCTATATTTATATTATGGTAGAAATTATATAATATAAAGTTCTGCATTATCATAACTCAATTATTGCAATTGTGTGATTTATATATTTTTTTGCCTTATGAATACATTTGTCATAATAGTTAACTTCTTGACTGATATTTAAAACAGGGTGAATCTGGAAACGCAACCATAATCACAATAATACTAATTTGTTTTATAGTCAGCTTCGTTAACCTTTTATATTGTTTCAGTTTATTTTAGTTTTTAAGCTTACAGAGAATTTAAGGTAATTTTTAAAATAATAATTTTTTTTAAATAGGGAATTGCGTATGATGTTTATGCTGCGACGACAAATAACTCACAAAGGAATATTAATTGATATATAAAAACTTTTCAATTAAAATTCATATCGTCATCATATAAATCTATAGCGTCACGGTAGATTCTTATATATCTACATTAAATATGGCATTTATATATATAACAATATGTTTTAATCAATGTAACCTCTCCAGGATAATAACCCATACTTATCTTTACCCATACTTTCCAAAAAGATTTAAAAAGAGAAAGAAATCATTTGCAAAAACCAAGAGCTTTTTAATGTCAACCAATCCAAAAGCATTTATCTCAGCAAAATAACGCAACTAATCGATACAGAGATAGCTCCAAAGCAGTAACTATATAAAATTATACCTCTTTTTAGGCGTGTAACTGACAAAATGAAGAGGAAGATGCAATAACAAATTGAATCATCAGATGATTAGTTTTAAGGAGGTATTCATAAAAGTCTAACTAATTTTAGATCTCCACCAATAGAAATTGGCCAGAAATAGGTAATCAGCAAGAGATTCAAGGAAGAGAAAGAAGATCTACATCGAACTCTTAGAAAACAAAGTCGAAGAGCTATTCTAAGAAATTGCCCGACTAGAAGCCATTATATAGAACCAAAATTAGTACATGCATCAATGCTGCAAAATTCCTTCATTGGTATTTGTATTTTTCAACAATATAGATTAAAGAATTTCATTAATAATATCAGAATTAGTTACAAGGACTCAAGTGTAATTCAACTCTAGAAAATTTGAAATCCCTTGACAATGATTTCGGGGCATCATCTCTACGTCGAATGGAACTCTGTGCTTCATTCTTCAACACTCTGATTGACTTTACCATACCTTCTGACCTTAAAAAAATTATGGAGTCTGCTGTGAAAGGATTCGATCTATTTCAAGAATAAACGATGGTTAGTGGTTTCTGGACTGACAAAATGCAGGAGTAATGGAAATCTTTGAAGAAGGAGGACATCCAAAATGTAAAAGATAAAGTCTTAGAAGAAACAAATAGACTTGAATTGTAATATTATCGTATTAATATTCCTTTAGCTACATGTTTGATTTCACTAAGAACTATGAAAAAATACGCCAACAGTGTTCAATACTGGATCAATTTAAAGACATTATAATTAATATGTTGAGTCCACAATTATACTCATAATATATCCTGAACATAGACTTCAATTAAATTAAGGAGGAGGATTATTGTTGATGTTGATATTTATTTATTTTTGTTTAATGTTTATTTATTCCATTTTCAAAGGACAAATGTAAATATTAAAAATAATAAAATAAAATGGGAAATTGCAATAACAGCAAAGATGTAAATATTGGAGAAATACAATGTATAGATTACTTTATTTTTCAAATAGTGCCTTCTAAATAAGATTATCAACTGCTTTATGTCATAGGAAGAGGTGGTTTTGGAAGGGTTTGGAGGGCTGAACATAAAAGAACTCGTATTCATTATGCAATCAAGGAAATGTAAAAATGCAAGTAATGAATAATCTTAAAAATTATAGAATTATATCGAAAAAAAGCGTGAGTTCTGTAATGAATGAAAGATATTTGTTAAGCAATCTTAAACATCCGTAAAAATTCAATAATTTATATTTAATAAAATAGATTTCTAGTTAATATGTAAACTGCTTTTTAAGATAGGGAAAATTTATACCTAGTAATGGATCTGATGCTAGGAGGAGATTTAAGATATCACATATGCAAGTAAAAGAGATTCACAGAACAATAAACTAGTATTTATTTAATACCATAAAAGAATTTTTTATCATTTGTATACTTATTGCTCTCGAGTACCTTCATACCAACACAGTTATCCATAGAGATATCAAACCCGAGAATTTAGTGTTTGATAAAAATGGTATATTTTTCCATATTTAAATTAAAAAAGGCTACCTGAGACTCACTGATTTAGGTATTGCTCGTATTTGGAAACCAGATAATGAGAATGACACTAGTGGAACACCTGGTTACATGGCTCCAGAGGTAATGTGTAGATAAAATCATGGAGTTGCATCCGACTATTTTGCTGTTGGAGTTATAGCTTATGAGTGTATGATGGGTAAGGTAATAAAAATTTATAAATAATTAAAAAAAGAGGCCTTATCTTGGTAAGACAAGAAGGGAAATACGAGATTAAATACTTGCCAAATAAATTTAAATAAAATCGAACCAAATTCCAGAAGGATGGACAGAAGAAGCTGCCGATTTTATAAATAAAATGATTTAGAGGAAACCAGCTAATAGACTTGGCGTTAATGGTCCTGATGAAGTTCAAAATCATCCTTGGTTCAAAAATGTTGAATGGGATGATTTCCTAAATTAAGTTATTAGAGCACCTTATCTTATCAATATTAATAATGATAACTTTGATGCTAAATTTGCGAATATGAAAGAAGATGAAGATGAGGAAATTATAAAATAAAATTAGTCTATGTTAAGACGGCCTTCAATATAAGAGATATTTGATGGATATACCTATAAATCATAGGGTACTATGTAAATACTTGGAACATAAACAAAACCAACGACTGCGAATACATAGTAATAATTAACATCTGGGCGTAAGAAAATAAACGAAACCGAGAATTTATAATCGTAGGTTTCATAGAAAAAGTATAATATATTATCACAAACTCCTCGATAAAATACAAAAATAATAACATCGTAATAAAAGCCAGGAACTGAAAGGAATCATCAATCCAGATAGTTTCACTTTAATTGACTTTTTTTTCTTTTTATATAAATTTTTGTTTTTTAATCATATGTAAATTGCAAAACCCATAATTTATGGAACTATAGCCTCATGGTTGGGAAAGAAGGCAGATGAAAAGAAGACTCATCAATGGATATGTTATGTCAGAGGATAAAATAATGAAGACTTATCATATTTGATCGAGAAGGTCATCTTTGTGTTACATAGTTCATTTGAGAATCCAAATAGAGGTAAAATTTTATTTTTAAATATAAGTCGTGAATCATCATCCATTTGTAATGTGTGCAACAGGATGGGGCTAGTTCGAAATTATCATAAAGATATATCTTAGATAGGGATATGATCAACCATTAGTGGTTAATCACATGTTGAAATTATATGCTACAACAAATACGAATTAGCCTCCTACAAAGAAACCAGTTGTTAGTGAATAATATGATGAAATAGTGTTCATTAATCCACATGTAAAAATTTTATGTATCGATCTATAGCCAGATGTGTTACCCCATCTTTCACTGATTCCAAATCCAAAGGAAAATAAAATGGAAGTTGAATAATAGCCTATTCCTGAAAGTATAGATTTAGAATCCTTGAGTCCAGAATAATTGTTGAAATATTATTAACCATATTTCACAGACTTTGATGAAAAGGAATCTATGCAGTTGATTGAGAAGGCACTAAATATTGTGACGAATGAATTGTTATTAGAAGCAAAAAGAAAAGTATTAATAATCACAATTAATAGAACCAATTATTAGACATGGAAATTCAAGAATTGTAATTAGAGATTGAAAAATTGTAGTCATAATCATGATTATTATTTATAATCAGATGTTTTACTTAAATGTTCAAATGTTGCTAATAATTTAGACATACATGTTTCTATTAAATTTTTTGTATTTTATTACTCAAACATTTATCTTATTATTCTGTTAATCTATTTTCTGGTACTTTAACACAAAAATTGAAACATTCTTTATCAAGATCAAACATTTTTCTAGTTAGATATCTTTAAGCTTCTTTTTGCTAATTTAACTCTCTACTCTCCATTATTAAAAAATATTATAAAAAATAAATAATAAAAAATAAATTATGATTACAAAATTAACTCAAATGAAATGGCTGACATAGGAATCATTCTAAACGAACACTTCATCAAATTTCTATTACTCAGCCACTACAACATTTCTGATTTTTTGTGTCTTAACGTTCTCCCTAATTCTATCAGAGACACAATATTCAGTAGCCACAGTTTTTCTATTTTTCAAATGTAGCTATCTTCTAGGAGGCTTGGATGATAGTGGTCTACTTGCTAGTGTTTTCTTAATAGAGTGAATTTGTTGTTATATGTTTTCGCTTATTGCTTGTGGATCATTTACAGGATCACTAAATACCATTCCTTTTGAGGTTCTGTTAATTGTTACAGCGGATCTGTTTCGATTAAGATATTGTTTACTCTTGCCGAGTACATTCTCAATCAACCAATTAAATGAATTTATTGTAAAGTTCATTTTGCCTCCAAAAGGTTTATTCAACATATCTTCCAACTCCTTTTTCTTATCAACTACAGCTATTATAGGTGTTCTTTTCCCTTTACTTGACTAAACTTACATTAATCCTATAAGTTTATTGGCCACTTTCATAGTTAGAAATTTATTTGTGCCCTCTTCATTTTTGTCAATTTACAAACTTTCTGAAATATCAGTATGATATGGACTAATAGTATAAAATTTAAATATTACTCTTTGTGTTGAGATAATTTACGAGTTTATTTTCTTGAAATACCTGGACTTTGGTGTTCATTTTAGTTTTAGTGAACAGACAACGATAGACCAGATATTCTTTGAAATTCAGATTGGATTACATTCATAGCGAATCCCATAATTTTACTATCTTATTTAACCTAATCTAAAAACGCTTCAAAAGTTTTAGTGCTAGCCTCTGTAAATTATAAGTTATAAATAATTACCATCATTATGTTGGGTGATTCTTAAAAATTGTCTTATCTTCTTTTCTAAATAGTATTATCTCTTTTTATAGATTTCAAATCCTTTAATCTTGTTAAGCTTTTCCTTTAGATCAACCCTTTCTTTCATTTTTCGTTCAATATTTTTCTACTTCAACTTTTCAGATATATATAAAAACTCTTTGACTGATCTTATTTCATTTATGTGAGAGTAATAAGCTGGCATTTAACCATGAGATTAGGTCCTCATAATCTTATTAATTTATGTCGACTTCTTCCTGTATTCATCTTTCGGCATAAAAGTTTCTTGTTCAGCTAGCCGTTTAACATATACCTATTCAACAGTTGTCTTCTATGAGGGCAGAGAAGGTGCTGTTTATATATTAACTCTTGTATTTTTAATGTTCATATTAATCATACTTTAGGATTTCTAAAGTTCTTTCCAGCATAGACTGCTCTGTCTCCTAGTTCCTCCTCGATTCTTAGAATTTAATTATATTTAGCAGTTCTTTCTGATCTACAGGGAGCTCCAGTTTTAATTTATCCTGTTCCTAATCCAACAACCTTTTAATATTATTTATTCATACCAAATCACCAATGAAGTTGTCTTCTGTTTCTCCTGATCTATGACTAACCATGACACCAAATCCGTTGTTCTTTGATAATAATGATGCCTCTATTGATTCAGTTAAGGATCCTATTTGATTAACCTTCAAAAGTAGTGCGTTACATGCTTTTCTGTTAATAGCCTCTTAAACTCTAACTGGATTGGTGACCAATAAGTCATCTCCTACTACTTAAACCTTATCACCAACTTTTTATGTGAATTAAGCATAACCATCCCAATCATCTTGATCGAATGGGTCCTCAACTGACACTATTGGATTGTTCTTAATCATATTAAGATATAGCTCTGTCAATTATTATACAGATAATCTTTAAGACCCATCGTTTTTGGGATTCTTGAAATCCAAATCATATGCATTTTTCTCAAAGAATTCAGATGCTGCAACGTCCATACCGATATCAATCTTTCCTTAATGACCTGCCTTCTTGATAGCATCGGCTAAAAGTTACAATGCCTCATTGGGATCTTAGATTGATGGAGCAAAACCACCCTCATCACCAACATTTGTTGCATCTAATCCATATTTAGCCTTGATAACTCCCTTGAGACTGTGATATACTTCACATCCAAATTGAAGGGCTTCTCTAAAGCTCTTAGCTCCCGTTGGAAGGATCATGAATTCTTACATAGCTAATTTATTTCCTGCATGTTTTCCTCCATTAATGACATTGAAGGCTGGAACAGGTGTGATGTAATTCTTATTGTTATGTCCACTTAGTTTACCAATGTACTAATATAGTGGAATTCCTTATTCTGCAGCACCAGCCCTTGCTAAACTTAGAGATACGGCTAGAATTGCGTTGGCCCCTAATTTGCTCTTCGACCATCCATATTTGTTTTTGCTTCCATCTAGAGTCTCTACCATGAATCTATCCAAAGTTTGTTATTCTGTTGGATTTTTTCCGACTAAGGCAGGTTTAATTGTCTCGTTAACATTCTTAACTGCCAAAAGTACTCCCTTACCTAAATATCTTGATTTATCTCCATCTCTCAATTCAAGAGCTTCGTAGATTCCTGTTGAAGCTCCTGAAGGAACAGCAGATCTGAACACTCCTTTTTCAGTTACAACATCGACTTCGACTGTTGGGTTACCTCGTGAATCAATTATTTCACGAGCAACAACATTCTTGATGGTTGAGAATAAAGATCTTGATTTCATGTTAATTTAATATTATCTTTTTCTTTTTCAATATATATCACAATTAAATTTCATATATAAGATACTTTTTATAATATTTGCTTTTTAGCCTCATTGAACTTTTATTAAAAACTCTATGATTTCTTTTAACTAGACCTCTCAATGAAACTGTAGTTAGAATTCTCATCAGTATTAGTATTCCCTTTTTCTTCCAAGACTTTTTAAAATATATATTTCTCTCTTTATGTGGGCTGAGTAGTTTCAACTCCTCTTAACGATACAACTGATAACTTTACTGATCTTATGTCATCTATCATTTAGCTAACAGTTTAGGTGTCCAAACAAAATTTACTCTAAACTATCGGTAATTATTTTTCTTTATTAACAGAATCCAATAATTAAGATATTTTCTTTCTTTCCTTAACTAAATAGTTGCAAGCTTCTATAGCTTGAACTTATGAAACTTATGATGGACAGTCTGTGAATAAGCGAATGAAGTTCTCTTAATAATACTATATTTTGTCTATATTGTTTCTAAATCTGCTATTTATTGTTTCTAGTTCTATCAATTTGTCCTAAATTAGCTCATCGGCTGCCTATAATAGTTCTTGTTCCTTAAGCTTAATGGTTTTATATAATTCTTCAAAGTTATTAGTTATTTGTAATTTTGCTTATGAGACGATCTCAATCAGCTCTTATTTTTTATTTGTTGTTTTGCACTATTCGTATAATAACTATTCTTATGATTATTTCATTGCTGCATAGATTGTATCAGCAGTCTCTTTAACTTAATCAAAACATTTACCAACATTTCTAACCTCATGGTTCTTATGCAATCCCTGCAAATAACATTCCATGCAAAAGCACTAAGTCTCACATGTAAAGCAATATAAGGTTGTACTTTCATTCAGATGTTAAGTGCAGGTAATTGAATGAAATGATTATTTGGTTTCTAAGGATTCATAGTCCTCTTGCATGCTGTGTTAAACTGAAACTGAACTCATGTCCAACAAAACTGAGACTGCAGAGGGATCTAAATGGGTCTAACTACCACATATTGAACAGATGAGTGGTTATTAACTACCTTGCCATTTTTATACAGCTCGAGATGCACATTGTAAACAAAGATTATGGTCACATTAGAGTGCAAGTATTTAATCAACTTGCTATCCACACTTGAAACATTCCAGATATTCAACTTCGCTCATAAACAGTTAGAAAAAATTTTATTAATAAAAATTTAGGTGCTAAAAAATAAATGAATTCTGTGAACCACAACTCAATGGCTCTTGTTTTGAATTTAAAATAAAATTATATAATGATATTATGATTTTCTTTTTCGGCTTAGTGCATAGCCTTTATTGATTTTGAATGAGAAATAAACAATTTCTCTAATAATAATTTTTTATTAATTTATGAGCTTCTAATAAGGTGATGAGAGACTAGACTTTCAAGTAGCATGTCCATACAATAATAGTCATAGAATGCCTTTTGCTAAGCTACAATTTCATATTACTAATGCTTGTTCTGATCGATTAATATATGGTCATCTCTACGATACATGCCCATATTATGGAGGACATATTATAATCAAAGAAGAAATGGCTAATCATATTATCACATGTCCTAAGAAACCTCAAAGTGAAGATGGAGGAGATATATTTTTAGAAATGAAAAAAGCTGCTAGTTTGTAGTTTGCTGGATAGCAAAAACAAAAATAACCATAAAATGGTCATTAAGTGCCTGGATACTTACCTCCATAACCTAAGAGTGAGAAAGCCAAAGCTACAGACAAGGAAAAGAAAAAGAAGTCAAAGCCAGCTAAAAAATAAAAACAAGGATAAACTAAATAACAGCAGTAACCCGAAAAAGTTGAAAACAATATTCCATAATGGGGTTAAGATTCTGCTGAAAGTGATAGTGAATAATAAATATGAAAATAATAATTTTTTATGAATTCATTATCTATCATCAATCCTTGATCTTTTATAAGTTGTCGTTTTTGGAATGCTAAATATTTTCTATACACAAATAAAAAAATATAATAAAAAGTATCATGATCTTATAAAATCATTGTACTAAGCTATTTATAGAATTAAATTGCGTCAATAGTTCCGAAATTAACAAATTGAATTAAATATTTAATATAATTTATGTTTTTCATTTGTATGAATACCAATTAAGATATAAGTTTGATTCCGTCGATAGTGTCATGAGCAGAGGATCAGATTTTATTAAAGTTATCAAAATCATACTTTTTCTGTTGGTTAAAAAAAGTGTAAAAAATATAATAATGGATTATTGAATTTCTACTAAAAATAACTATTCTAAAAATAGAACTAAACAGATATTTAAGAAAATCAAACTTCGGAGAGAAAAGTCATTAAATAAATGGATTAAGCAATTCATCGTTCTGAATCTGAGATAATTGCTATACACACTCTTTAGAGGTATTTGGTTTTTTAATCCTAGATAAGAGATGGAGATACACTTAGCTAAAAAGTAATTTGAAGAACTTCACAAAGAACTTACAGCTCGTAGATAATAATTAATACAATCGCCTAGAGTTGATAAGTAGGACATTATTGATGCAACAAAGGCAGAAAGATTTAAGACGATGGTATCTAACTTTATATTTAATTTTAGGAAGAACATAGAATTCCGATTAATGAACTAGAACAGAATTTGGAAACGAATTTTAAGAATGGACTATCTTCTGATGAGGCGTAAATAAGATTATTCAAAAATGGATTGAACACTCTCACTTAGAAGAAAGTTGTTCCTTGGTTTGTGAAATTATTTCATGAGTTAACATCCGTCTTTGCTATTTTGATGTGGACAGGAGCTTTACTCTGTTTTATAGTGTATGGTGTTGCTCCAGCTGATCCTTCTAATGTAAATTAAATTTCTTCTAAAAATAGCTTTATTTAGGAATCGTTCTAGCCGTAGTGGTTTCCTTCACAGGGGTATTGGCTTATTTCTAAAATGAAAAGTCTGAGGCATTAATGGAAGCCTTCAAGAACTTCATTCCTCCAGAGACCTAGGTTATTAGAGATGGCTTCTAACAAAGATTGCCTGCCAAGGATTTAGTGGTTGGGGATATTGTAATAGTTGAGTTAGGCAAACGAATTCCTGCCGATATCCGTATTTTAGAGAGTCATGGCATGAAGGTGGATAATTCAAGTTTAACCGGGGAATCCTTATTACTCCCAAGAACTCACGAATGCACTCATCCAGACAATCCATTAGAGACTAGAAACTTGGCATTCTTTGGAACATTATGCAAAGAGGGCTCATGTAAAGGTGTTGTAATATTTACAGGGGATAACACGGTGATTGGATAGATAGCAGGATTAGCTGCAACTGGGGATTCAGGCGATTCCCCTTTAAGATAGGAACTAAACTACTTCATCAAAATAATTGCAGGTTGTGCAATATTAGTGGGAATTGGCTTTTTGATTTTCGGTCTCACAACTGGATATGGTATTAATAATTATATTCTTAGATGCAATTACAAGCGTATTATTTGGAATAGGAATAATTATTGCATTTGTTCCTGAAGGATTACTAGCCACTGTAACAGTAGCTTTGAGTCTAACAGCGAAAAAATTAGCGGCTAAAAAGGTGTTGGTCAAAAATTTAGAAGGCGTAGAAACTCTTGGCTCAACTTCATGTATATGCTCTGATAAAACTGGAACCTTAACATAAAATAAGATGACAGTTGAGAACTTGTGGTTTAATGGTGAGTCAGTTAAAGGATAGAATAGATAAAAGTATGGAAGAAATCATAAATTTGAATACGATTTAGAAGATTTATGCTTTTAAGAACTCTTGTAATGTGCCACTATTTGTTCTGAAGCTGTTTTTGAACCTAATATTCCATAAGAGAAGATTGCTGCTATTAATTCAGATGTTGGTTTGAATGAATCATAAAAGAAAGCAAAAATAAAGAAAGTAACTAATGAATGGAATGATAATTATTAAAAATTATTATGGATTGATAAACCTACCATAGGTGATGCATCTGAAAGTGCATTAATAAAATTTATTTAACCAATCTAGGACATTCTTTAGGTTAGATCTGAGAAAAAAATAGCTTTAGACAAATTTGGAAGATAAGCCAAAATGCTTTTTAATTCAACAAATAAATATGCTTTCATTATCATTGAGGAAAAAACCTAGGACTCTGACTATTGCATTTTGACTAAAGGTGCTCCCGAGAGAATATGGGACTTATGTGATAAGATTAGAGTAAAAGGGATGAATGTAAATAAAGATAGATAATGGGATTCTAGGTTTAATTAAATTAATCTGTAGTACGGAAAGAATGGTGAGAGGGTATTAGGTTTCGCTAAACTCCATTTACCTAGATCAGTTTATCCTCTAGGATTCCAATTTAATTTGGATCAATTTAATTTTCCATTCGACAAATAAAACTTTATTGGATTGATATCTTTGATAGATCCACCAAAAGATGCAGTCCCTGATGCTGTAATCAAATGCAAAACTGCTGGAATTAAGGTTATTATGGTTACTGGAGATTAGCCAGTGACAGCTGCTGCCATAGCAAAATAATGCAATATTATAACTGAGAAAACTGTGAATGAAATAGCTGAAGAGGAAGGAATAACATTTGAGGAAGCTATGCATAGGTCAAATGCAATAGTTATCCATGGTGATAGATTAACAAGAATGGCTATTGATGATGAGGGAAAGTTGGAAGCAGATAAGGGAAAGCTTCTTAGTGAATGGCTAGATAAATCATAAATTGTATTCGCTAGAACAAGCCCAGCATAAAAATTAATCATAGTTGAGGGTTGTTAGAAGAAAGGGCATCTTGTTGCTGTTACTGGTGATGGAGTCAATGACTCACCTGCAATTAAAAAGGCAGACATAGGAATTTCGATGGGAATATCAGGATCAGATGTTGCTAAAGATGCTGCTGATATGGTTTTGCTTAACGACGATTTTTCCAGTATAGTTCTAGGTATTGAGGAAGGGAGAAAGATATTCGACAATCTTAAGAGAACAATATCATTTGTGCTTTGTGGTAACAATATTTTCTATAATTAGGTAACATAGCTGAAATTTTACCATTTTTAATTATGATTGCTGTTTAGATTCCCTTACCCCTGACAGTTATATAGGTCTTGTGTGTTGATCTTGGAACAGCTCTTATGCCAAGCACAGCATTTGTGTATGAAGAAGCAGAGCTGGATGTTATGACTAGAAAACCCAGAAATAGAAATGAAAGATTGGTTAGGCCTAAATTGGTCTTTTACAATTATGCATTACAAGGTTTTATGTAATTTATGGGTGCATTCTTATGCTACTATATAACCTTAAATGATTATGGATTTACTGTAGATGGACTGTTTAATATGCAAGTTCGTACTGGATTACCACCTTTAGATTATGATGTTTATGACCCATAAGATAGTTTTCTTGGCAACTCAGTCTTAAGAGATTTATATTCTTTAAACCCTTTACCAGACTTTTGTGATTCATTTTATTCCTCTGGATTTGGAACTATAGATTTTCTTTATTCTAAAAATGCAAGATCAGATTTAAGAATGACCTATATATCATGTGATCCTATCAATAAGAGATGGTATCCTAGTATTCCATGGGGTGAATGCAAACTGAATGAGATTTCAACTATTTATAATAAACCAATATGCTACACAACTGAGGCAACCACACATGCATAATCATCATATTATTATGGAGTCGTTATTTTATAGGTCGCAAATTATTTTTCATTAAAAACACATAAAACATCAATATTATTTTCAGGTAATGTATTATTTTTATCGATTTAGGTTATGCAAACCCCATGATGTTTTTTGGATTCTTTACTTAAGCAGCCATTGTAATATGCCTTGTTTATATTGTTCCTATTAACATAGCATTACAATATAGATTGGTTAAGTTTGAGCATTTTGGGTTTGCTGCTGTACCATTCGGAGTAATGATGATCCTCTACAGCGAGATAAGGAAGTATATGATTAGAAATGTAAAAAATTCTGATGGTATCCCTAACTGGTGGGTGAGATGCATGCTCCTATGACAATATGAGCTATTCAGGTGGAGGTTCTTACAAGAAAAAGATCATTGATATAAATCAAATTAAAAATTATAACAGCTTCCTATATATTTTTCTCTACTATTTATAGATTTTATAATCATTAAGGGTTTTCTAAAAATAGATAATAATATTGTTATCATGAATCGTTAAATGTCTAGGTCCGCTTCAGAGATAATTGCTCTGTTTACATAATAGAAGTAACAACATAGTTCTAATAGATTAGGTAGGAGATGGAGATCCATGCCTCTAAAAAATAATTTGAGTAGCTAAACTAAGAACTTACTGATAGAAGGAAAAATTTGATAAAAGGCAAGGAAAAAGAGTAACCGAAAAAAATGGATGCTTCAAAAGCTGAAAAGTTTAAAACTATGGTATCTATTTTTGTGCTATTTTTAGATTGAACATAAAATATCATTTGATGAATTGTAAGAAAAGCTCTAAACCAACATAATAAAGGGCATATCTTCAGAGGAGGCAAAGATTAGGCTCATAAAAAATGGTCCCAATATGCTAACAGAGAAGGAAAAGGTACCATGGTTTGTAAAACTTTTTCATGAACTGACATCTGTGTTTGCAATGATGATGTGGATTGGAGCCTTGTTGTGCTTTATCGTTTATGGAGTATCTCCAGCTGATCCTTCGAATGTAAAAGTTTTGTTCTAAAAATAGCTTTATCTTGGAATAGTTTTAGCAGTGGTTGTCTCATGCACGGGAATACTTGCTTATTTCTAAAATGAAAAATCTGAGGCAATGATGGAGGCGTTCAAGAACTTTATCCCACCTGAAACCTAAGTTATTAGAGATGGAGTGTAATAAAAATTGGCAGCAAAGGAACTCGTCATTGGTGATATAGTTGTTGTTGAGTTAGGAAAGCGTATTCCAGCTGATATTCGTATTATTGACAGTTTCGGCATGAAAGTTGACAATTCTAGTTTAACAGGAGAATCAATGCTTTTGCTTAGATCTAAAGAATGTACGCACCCTGATAATCCTTTGGAGACAAGAAATCTAGCATTCTTTGGTACTTTATGTAAGGAAGGCTCAGGAAAAGGAGTTGTAATTTTTACAGGAGACAATACAGTTATTGGTCAGATTGCAGGATTGGCCTCATAAGAAAACACTGAAGATTCACCTTTAAGAAAAGAGATAGATACATTTATTAAATACATAGCACTAGTTGCAGTTTGTGTAGGTATAGTATTTCTAATTTTTGGACTTGTTACAGGATATGGTATTTATTTTATTTTTATAATTAAAGATGCAATTACAAGTGTATTATTCGGAATAGGAATCATTATAGGTTATGTCCCAGAAGGTCTATTAGCTACAGTAACTGTTGCTTTGAGTTTAACTGCAAAAAGATTGGCATCTAAAAAGGTTCTTGTGAAAAATTTAGAGGGAGTCGAAACTTTGGGATCCACATCATGTATTTGTTCTGATAAAACTGGAACGCTAACTCAAAATAAAATGACTGTTGAGAACTTGTGGTATAATGGAAATAAAGTTAAGGGAGCCAACAAATAAAAATATGGAGTTAATTATTAATATGAATATGATTTGAATGATAAAGGATTTTAGGATTTATTGGAATGCTCAACTCTCAGTTCAGAGGCTGTTTTCGATCCAACTGTTCCTTAGGAAAAATTGGGCAAAATCACATCAGATGTTGGATTGAGCGAGGAATAGAAAAAAATAAGAATTAAAAAACTTACGAAAGAGTGGGAGGAGAATTATGTAAAGCTTCCTTGGCTTGATAGACCAACCATCGGAGATGCCTCAGAGACTGCATTGATCAAATTCATCTAACCCATTCATGACATAGTTACATTCAGATAATAAAGACAACTAGCTGCAGATACAACAGGGAAATTTGCTAGAATGCCTTTTAATTCCAACAATAAATATGCCTTTATTATCGTAGAGTATAAGACTAATGATTCAGATTATTGCTTGTTTACTAAGGGTGCTCCAGAGAGAATTTGGGATCTCTGTGATTAGGTATATGTCAAAGGTTAAATATAATTAAAAGATAAAAATTGGGAACAGAGATTTGATAAAATCAATTAATAATTTGGTAGAAATGGAGAAAGAGTATTAGGTTTCGCTAAACTTCATTTACCCAGATCAGTATATCCTTTGGGATATTAATTTAATTTAGATAAATATAATTTCCCTTTCGAAAAATAGGCATTTGTTGGGTTGATTTCACTTATTGATCCACCCAAGGATGCTGTAGCAGATGCAGTAATAAAATGTAAGACAGCTGGAATAAAGGTTATTATGGTTACTGGTGATCAGCCAGTAACTGCAGCGGCCATTGCTAAATAATGCAACATAATAACTGAAAGGACTGTGAATGAAATAGCAGAATCAGAAGGCATTACATTTGAGGATGCATTCCATAGATCAAATGCTATAGTTATTCATGGAGATAAATTAACAAGAATGGCAATTGAGGATGAAGGTAAGCCTGACTCTGAAAAAGGAAGATAATTGAGTGAGTGGTTAGATAAGACTTAAATAGTATTTGCTAGAACAAGTCCAGCCTAAAAACTCATTATTGTTGAAGCTTGCTAAAAGAAAGGACATGTAGTAGCAGTCACAGGAGATGGTGTTAATGATTCTCCAGCCATTAAAAGAGCTGATATTGGTATCTCGATGGGAATATCAGGTTCAGATGTTGCTAAAGATGCTGCAGATATGGTATTATTAAATGATGACTTTTCAAATATCGTTATTGGTATTGAAGAGGGTAGAAAAATATTTGATAACCTTAAAAAAACTATTACATTCGTGCTTTGTGGTATAATTAAAAAATATAAAAATAGGTAACATAGCTGAAGTCATTCCACTATTGACCATGGTTGCTGTAGGAATCCCACTACCTTTGACAACTATATTGATATTGTGCATTGATTTGGGAACTGCATTGATGCCAAGCACAGCATTCGTTTATGAGGAAGCAGAAATAGATATTATGACAAGGAGACCAAGAAACAAAAATGAACATCTAGTTACCCCTAAGCTGATATTCTTTTCGTATTGTTTGCAAGGTTATATGTAATTCATGGGATCATTTATATGCTATTACATTGTGCTAAGTGATTTTGGATTTGATGCCAGTGGATTATTTGGCATGTCATCATTTAACGGAATAACATCAAATGATGGAGATGTTTTTGACCCAACTGACCCTTATTTAGGTAATTAGGCTTTGAGATAAATGTATGTGGATAATCCATTACCTGATTTCTGCGATCCATATTACTCAAGTGGAGCAGGAACTATTGATTTTCTCTATTCAAAAAATGCTAAAAATGATCTCAGGATGGTTTTCATTGAGTGTGATCCGGTTTCACAAAAGTGGAGGCCGATGATACCTTGGGGTGAATGTAAAGTTGATTAAATTTCACCAATAACTAAAATGAAGATTTGTTATACTACTGAGGCTGTTTAATATGCATAGACTGGATATTACTTTGGCTGCGTATTTGGCCAGGCTGCAAATTACTTTGCATTAAAAACTCACAAATCATCTGTTATCTTTTAAGGTATTTAATTATATTTATCAATAGGTTACAATAACCCTATGATGTATTTTGGGTTCTTCACATAACTAGTTATTGTATTGGTGCTTGCTTACATAATTCCCATAAATATTGGACTGTAATCAAGAGATCTTTTATTCTAACATCTAGGATTCCCAGCAGTTCCTTTTTGCATGATGATGATCCTATTGAATGAACTTAGAAAGTATTTGGTTAGAAATGTACCATTCACAAATGGTGTACCAAATTGGTGGTTGAGATGCACAGTGTTTTGAACTAAAAAATATATTATATTATTTTATCGCAAAATTTTTCATAAATATATTAAAAAGATAATGGAAAACTAAAATGCTCCTATTTTAATATCTGTTACCGATCCATCTACTAATATTTCATAGCTGGATACTCACACATTATACAACATCAAGGGAAAGGACAGTAATGGAGTTATTGATGTTCAGAGAAGATTCAAAGATTTCGTTGCTTTAAGAGAAGTATTAGTGAATAAATGGCCTGGTTGTTACATTCCAGGTTTACCAGGAAGAAAACTTTTTTAGGGCACAGATATTAAAATGGTGAATAGTAGATAGAAATTCTTGAATTCATTTTGTTAGAAACTTTCAGCACTACCTCATTTGTTTTATAGCCAAGAAGTCAATGAGATATTTTTAAGATCAAAGGAAAAAGACATATACAAAATATTGTAATTATATTGGTAATTATTAATTTTAGAGAATAAATTCCAAAACCAATTCCGACAGAAATCATTTAGAGATATTAAAGACATTTTGGATCCTTGCAAGGGGTAATAAATTTATAATTATTTAATATATAGAAAGATATTGATATTACACTGTAAAAGAAGGTTGAAGATTATGTTGATAATGTTAGAAAGAATCAATAGAGTTTAAAGTTAGCTAAGAAATATGTTAAAGAGACGGTTCAATCTTAAGAAGCATTAAATAAATAAATTGATACTATTATGAATACATCTATCCCTGAATATGAAAAATCATATACAGCTATGTACTGTGGGTAGTAGCCTTTGATTTTCAATCATCCAGATACCACAACTAAGCTAAATAATGACCTTAAAGCCAATTTGATATTTAAAAGAATAAACTTAGATCTATATTTAGACCTTGTTAAACTTGAGCTCAAGGATTGCAAAGTATTTTTTGCATCTATATAAGGCATTCTTGCAAATGTATAAGACAAAAATAGAGTATGAGGAGTATAAAAAGAAATTAGAATAGAAGGGTAATGACTTATAGATTGAGTATTAAAATGTGCTAGCTGGAAAGTAGAGTTTAATGAATATGTTCAAAAGAGCAAGTGTCGATGAAATAAAGAATTCTATATAGTAATAAATAACCTCAAATAACAATGAGATTGATACAATAAAGAATCTAAATGACATCATACTCGCAATAATAGGATTTATCGAGATTGAAAGATACTAATAAGATAAAAAGTAATAATATGAAATGATTATTCAAAAAATTTAACAATTAGAATAAGAATCTATAGATGAATAAACCTTATATTGGAAATTCATCTAGGATCATTCGAGATAAATATTATAGGATTAGATTAGTAAGAAACAATTGAAATAATAAAATGATAATTTGTAAATAGAAAAAAAATCTGAAGTCATAGAACCTAAGGTGTAAGAAGAGGTAATTCAAGATGAGGAATAAAAAGTTATTGCCTAGGAAGATGGAATAGATAGTCAGTAGAAGGAAGAAATATAGGTAGATGCATGATTATTTATAATAATATTTATATTAAATATGTATAAATAACTCTTTAGGCCCTTTTTCAGGATTAATCACATGTATCAACTATTCATAACAAAAGATTTGAAAAGAACATGAAGCCTATAGTACCAGATAATTTTAAGCCTTCCTCTCAAAGATCACTAGATCAAAATGTCCCAGATTTTACAGAAGATGATTCATCATTATAGGCTGGAGAAGTAAATTTAATTTATAATAAGGTTGAAGCTAGGTTTATGAAAATCTTAAGGCATTTTGATAAAATTGATTTGAGATAGGTTAATTGGAATGGGCATTTGAATAAAGATTTGGGATTAGATAGTTTAGAAAGAATTGCATTAGTAACATCAATCGAACACGAATTTACAGTTGTATTCGAAGATAGAGTGTTTGACAATCTACATACTTTGGGTGATATTAAAAAGCAGATTGTAACACATCCAACAGCATATTGAAAAATAACATCACAATATAAATATAATTTTTATTATTTTTCTATGATATCTTACTATTCATATTCGAATTACCTCTTTCTGATAAATTATAATTTTACATAATAACACTAAAAATTATATATATCTAATAATGCATAATTGAGATAGTAAATATAATAATTATGTATAAGTGCATAAATATATTAATTGATAAATTAATAGCTTTCTTCTTGAAAAAGGGAATATTAAACTAGTTGATAAAAAGACCTCAAGTAAATGTAGAATTATAAGATGTTGCTAAATTAAAATAAAGCTTATTGATATGTTAATCAGAACCTGTAATGATAAATTAATTAGAAGTTTACAGAAGGGCTGAATCAGAAAAGAAGATGAAAGAATACATTCCAAAGTAAATGAGTAATAAAAATAGAGAGTTTGGGTTAAAGTATTATGAAGAAAGACTAAAATTAATCATCTAATGAATCATTACTTAATTTATTTGAAGATTCATGCAGATTTTATTCTGTTGTGGAAAAAGGAACTATGTTTTATAGCTGTCATGATTGATTATTAAAATATTCATTTTTTCTTTGTTTACTATTTGTGAATATTAAGTTACCTTATTTTTAGATTGTGTATCCTCACAGCCATATCATAGCTTAAAAAATAATATGATAAATGTCTCAATCTATTTATATTTCTGTTCTTCTTTAATATTATGTCATAATTGTAATGAGGATAGTAAATGTCGTATATCTGCATCTTATCAAACTCCATTATCTTATATATTTGTGCAGGTTCAGGATTCTAATAATATCATAAAGTCATACATCTAGCCCACTAAAAGGTTGGAAGCTACTTGGCACTGCAGATATTCTAGTATTAGTTTTAGTTGACTTTTTTCTTTAAGTATTAGTTCTGCTTTTCATGCTTTTGATATCGGGTGAATCATTAAAATTGTAAGCATAATTCACAGTCTATGCTGTCAAATTGGATCTATTTGTGAATGCTATATATATATGATTAATAATACCTCTCTAATAGTTATTATTGACTATTGATTTAGATGATTGGTTGTGTATTTAGTTATTATTTGAATAATTGGAGAAAGGAGTATATGTTAATGATCTGCTTGAGTTTTGTCGGACAGAATCAGGTTTAAGTGTACTATGTCTATGAGAATTTTAAGTGAATGAGTTTTATCTATAAGAATTATTTTAGTTTACGCTGCCACTGCCATTCCGATTATATTATTTCTAACTATTTTATCTATCCTTGTCGATAAAAGGGTTATCATTTCTAAAGATTGAATTATTCTGTCTATCTGAGTGAAATTATCCATCAAAGTTATGATTAAATGTCAATTTAGGTTCTTATTTTCTTTACACAAATTATTTTTCAGGTATTTGTATTTTGTTACTATGACTGTTAGAACTATTTTATGTGGGTTTTGGTAATGGGTCATGGACTGGCGATTCATCTGGATTTGAGTTATTTGATAGTTCAGAGCTCTCCTTTTCTATTATTACATTAAGAGATTTGTTAGTTTAAGTTTATTCTTTTATGGATTTTTCCCCAAATCCTGCAGTTGCAAAGGTTCTCTTGGCCACAGCATTCCTATTTATCAAATTTGCAAATTAATCATCATCATGGTTGTCATCTGATCCTTTGATTATACTAAATTCGTGATCTTGTTCAACATTTAAACTTAAAAATAAATAATTAATTGTACAAAATGTTATCATTGTTGTGAATCGAAACTTAATCATAGATAGATTACTATTTCATTAAAGAAGTTGATTTAATAATAGACTTGTCTCCTCTACTGACCTTACTCAAAGTTCTCGAAGTATAAGAGTCCCTATGAAATTAATCTTCATAAGGCAGTTAGGATTCACTAACATGGGATGTATTTAATCTATAGAAAGGAGGAGGATTGTCAATAAATAATTAATTGAGCTCGTCTTGTATCTGTTCCATTTCTCTCATATTATAATATGAATGCTTTTATTTTTTTGTTATTAATCTAGCTGATTTTACTCTTTATTATTTGTAAGGATATAAAAATTATTTAATCACCCTTTCTCTGTCTGGTCTAAATGTCAATTTAGGACATTCACTGATAATATGAGTATTTTAAAAACAGCAGAAACATTGCATTGGTAAAATATTGTCAAATTCTATTTCATCTTTAATCTACGAAAATATTTACTGGTTTTAATAATCATTTGATATATACCTTATCTATTTATTAAATGCTGTCAAGGAACTTACCTCTTGATATTTTAAGAAGTTTGCAAGTACCATGTGATATTACCGTTGCTTTTCTAACTTATTGAGTGTAAAAAGATAGTTCTCCAAATGTTTAGTTACTCTTAATAAATAATAATTATACTACTAATTTTTGAACAACTTGATCTTAATTAATTACCACGTTTACTTCCCCTTCCAATATTATATATAATGAATAATCATCAATTGTGCCTTGTTTAATTATTATTTGATCAGACATATAAACTATTTCTGAACAAACCTCAGTTAAAGAAATTATTGATTTTTCTTAATATTATTTAAAATACTATTTCAAAATATTGTATCTAACCCATATATTGAACTCTTTTATTAGTGGTTATGATAATTAGTTTATGAATTTACTGTGAGACTATTTTTATCCTAGGATAAAACTTTTAATTTTATATTTTAAATCTCCTTATAAGTTATTATCCTTGATAAATTCACTCAGTTACATTACCTTCTTGTCATATTTTATGATGTTATCTATGACTTTGATTATGTAGCTGACAATAAACAAGGAGGTTAATTCAATTGCACAAACAATCAATATGTTACTTTAAATCTCCTCCTCTTCAATTTGATACATATTGTTTAGAGTTAATATGCTGACTACATAGACTAATGCAACCCTATATTCACATTGATTTCCTATTTCACTAGACCATAAACATGTCAGAAAATGTATAAGCACACTTAACTTTATTAGCAGTTATGTGATTTCATAATAGTGCCCATAAAAGTTAAAATCACTATATATTTAATTTATTACAATTGGAATCCTTCGGTTAGTTTTTGCAGCTTATACCCTATGAGTATCTCCATCATCAAGCATGGAATCCATAAGTATGGACTGTTTATTTAAAATATTATTAAGGAATTGGCGATCAGTAAAAAAAACTCCAGATAAAAATTTATGGATAAATAATTTCTTAATATAGTGAATTAATCCTTTATTATTTGGCCATTTACAGAGTATTATGTATTCATTTCTATCGCTATATGATATAAATTATATCCGATACTAATAATACCAATAAAATAGTAATCTATCTTGTAGGTCAATATGATAGGAAAATATATTGCCATAAAAATTAAATTCAATATTTGAATATGTTAGCTTGCTCTAACAATGTTACTGTCCTTAGTGAATGAATCTACTATATTGATAATAGTCTACATTCATTCTATTTTATATCTTTATGCAAATATAAGTTAACTCGCTAATCAATCGTTGATTTAACACGCCATCTTTGCAAGAATTTTGGACTCAGCAATCGAGTTTAAGCTTCTTTAATAGTTGTTTCTAAACTTTTTTGTGAAAATGCAATCTTTGGACTCTCTAAATAAGACTCCTTATTTATATCTGGAATTAAATCCTACTCCAATGATTTTCCACTAATCTGTAACATATGATGAGGTGAATGTGATAATCTAGATCTATCAACTGTTTTAATAGTGGGATCCTTAATTGAAACATCATCATCTGGTTAAATTGGATGTTCTAATCTTTATAATGGACCATACTAAAAGGGACCTGTTCCTGGGCTTAAATTACCTCTCATAATTTCAATTGGACTATCCTTGTCGCTTTCAGTTTGTAAAGACACATTTTTGATCATCATTTTGTCTTATTATATAAATATTAATGAACAAAATATAAGAAGGGAAATGATCATTTTTTTAATATTAAGAGAGAGTAAATTACAATACATAAAATAGTCACTTCTTCTTTGATAATTCTTGTTCAAACCATTTGATCTTTTCGATGCAAAGCATATTGAATTGACATAGCTAGTCTATCTCTTATTACATTAACTATTTCTCAAATTAGTACTTATCAAATTCCTATTAGTAACGATTATTTTATTTTTCTATAAACTCCATCTATTTTTATAATATAGTTAACTGTTATTATAATTGGATGTTTTATCTACAAATGTATTCCATTTCTTGTGTCTTCTTCAAATCTGATTCGTTACTATTATTACTCATAAATGGTGTTAGAATTGACTATCATAATAATGTTATATACCAATTGATCAGAAAATTATGTTTACGTTAAAATAATCTTAATACTTAGTTTACTCTCCTTATCAGGGCAGTTCAATAAGGTTTTAGTTAGCTCATATTGTTTTACATTTATCTTGACAATCTGTCCAATATCAAATATTATCCATCCAGCTATTTTTTTAACATTACTACTTTTTAAAACCACCAACACTTTCCTCTTGTTAGAATTAATATGAATACTGGTTTTTATTATTAATCTTAGATCTTTGTGGATGCATTCATGGATTATTCGTATTGGCTATCAATAGTCATATCCTTCGGAAGACTTATGACACCATCCCTAGACTTCATTTCAATGTTAAAAAGTATATCTGCATCAATTGATAGCTTCAGACTCTTAAAAATAACCCTATACTCAACATTTATCATCCCTGAAATTATAGTAATAAAAATATAATATGTAAAATAACTTTCTAAAGAAATAAACGATAGATAGGGTTTTCGATGAGATTGAACAGATGAAAAACAAATCACAGGTTCTGTTTAAGATAAGCAACAAGAAAAAACTAGTCATCGTGAAAGAAAATGTTTTCATCTTCCATGATGACAGAAGAATAATTATAAAGAGTATAGGAGATTATGAAAAAGAGATTATATACTACTATAACTTTTAATACCTTATCACAATAAGAGCTTTAGGAATCAAAAAAAGAAGATTTTTTTTCATAGACAAAAATGGTTAATTGATAGCTCTAGGAATATATAAGCAAAGAATAGAGAACATGGGTTAAATTATACACTGCAATCATTTACCCCTAAAACAAAGCCATATATTTCAGTATGACGGTCATTAAACTGAGTTTTTCATTTTAGAGCTGGCTTGTTCACTTAAGAATATTGTAATTTACTCCCTTTAGTGCAAGAAAATGATAAGATAGAGTAGATTTATCTATTTAGATAAAGTTGCTCTAGATGAATAAAGTCTAATCATCTATCTGTTTAATAATTTCTAAATAAGATCTATAGATATCTTAAAATAATTTAGGACCATCAAGGAAATCGACTTTTATAATTAGAATATAGAACAAGCATGGTATCATAGTGGTAAAGATAATCTAATAGCTTGGGCTCATGGAGGAATATTTATATTTAATGGAAAAAACTTACAACTTTAATAACAACTAAACCTCCTATAATATCAAGAATATAGGGAGTGGAAAAATGATTGTTAACGACTCAAAGCTAAAATATTTTATGATAAAGATATGAATTGTTGGGTGTTTAGCTCATAAATATTCTCAATTTTATTAGACTTTAAAAACTAGAGGAGTAGAATTGTTCCTCCAAACATAATTTAGCTTTAATATCCTAAAGCTATAATATATCACGATCTAAATGTAACTAAATAGGTGGGATCTGTTAATTCTGTAGACATACAATATAATGAAGATTGATAAAACAATATAATAATATTAATTTATATTTTTAGGTTATTTATATCAATCTAGAAGATATTTAAATACTAATTATTGGAAATTTTTAATTTAAGATATAAATAAACCTTAAAACGAATTTTAAAACAATATTTAAATAGGAAAAATTTTAAAAAATGTAAAAATAAGAACTTGATTTCTTAAAATATTGAAAATATTACTTTAAAGAGAAATGAAAAATAAGGCAAATGCCGTTGGTTATGTGATGAAATATTT
This sequence comes from Paramecium bursaria, assembly GCA_016759055.1. Taxonomy (NCBI): domain Eukaryota; phylum Ciliophora; class Oligohymenophorea; order Peniculida; family Parameciidae; genus Paramecium; species Paramecium bursaria. Next base: position 108,174 of record VMTU01000109.1, read on the forward strand.
GATTAATATTTCATATAAAAATCAGTAAATAAAACTCATAGTCCAACTCTGTGTTCCTTCCTCTTAAGCTATTTTATATTGTTTAATTCCCATCAAATCGGTTATCAGCTTTTTAGTTTTTCTATAATTTTGATTACCCATTAAGTGAATATTCTATTGTTAGCCTCCTATATGAATGTGATGTTTATCCTCTATTTAGCAGATTATTATAACTTTAATCTTACATATTTTACTTATGATATATAAAAAACAACTGAATAAAAAGGCATCGCCATATAACTAATCTTAATTGAAATGTCTAATATTGATAACCATTTAATAAAGATTAGAAATTGAGTTCCTCCTTCTTTGCTTAATAATAAATTTTGTTAGATTAGAGAATAGATAGTAAAAAGTTTTTGATAATCTCCTTTTGCAACAACAGTCTAATGGATGGATTCTTAAATTTTTATTACTTATTCAAAATATTTCGATAGAAAGGGGTGGATTATTTGGAGAATTAAGTTTTTCGTTTGTATATTATCTTGATGACATATTATCTATACTCTTATTCTGAGTGTAATATCATAATCGAAACATTTACTCGTTATTTGCTTATGAGACATATTCCATTATAAATTAATTTTGATGTCGTATCTATACTTCTAATTTAAGATTTTTCATATAAAATCATCTGCAACGATTTTTTCTCCTTAGTAATGAACAAATTTTTTATTATAGCATTCGAGTCGATTAAATTAGTTTCTTTAATTAATGCTTAATTAACTAATTATGTATCAAACCTAAGTGTGCTCTTATTATACGATGTAATTAAAATACTATCGCTACAGAGGCTATCCAATATATTATATTGCCGATTCCTTCCTTTCTTTAATAAAAAATATTTTCTCTGAATGACGATTTTGTTGTAATCATTGATAATTAACAATACTGACAAGAATAAGTATGATATCGCAACAATTTTTCCATCAGCCTCCTTAGTTTAAAAATGTATATATGATCGACAGACAATCAAGAGACAATAGGAAATTATGTTTTGCGCAAAATCAGATGAAACAACAAATAAATATGCTCCTAGAGTGCAAGTATTTGTTATTATTAAAAAGGTATCTTCATGGATGTCTGAGAAAAAGGTTTTTACCAACAAAGGAGCCACTGAGCCAGAACGGCTTGCAAAGCAAATGAAATATTTCATAATCCAATTATGTTTAGGATTGTTTCTAATTAATAAAAAACCTACTCCTGCAATAAGAGTGAATATGCTAGGTATGATGAACAATTCTAAGTTACTTTCAAAGCCAAAAGCCAAAGAAGTTGAGGCTGTGATCAATAGTACGTATGCGATGATATTTTTATAAATTTTGTTCATTTCGATTGCTTGTTCTTACTAAAATAGCTTCTCGAGCTCAGGATCTTAGAATTTCAGGAAAAATCTGGTCATGAATAATATCTATTATTGTTACAAATTTCTTAGTAATATTTTATAATATTTATTCACTGGTGATAATAATTTCTACTCTTATATTCATACCTAGTAAGGAAAAAATTGTTGTATAATCATAAAAATCATTGTAGAGGATTTATGAGAAAAACATCATTAATTTAAACTACTACTAAATGAATGTGACTTAAATATAATAAATATGCCTGGTTATTATCCAATCATTTAGTTTATAAATTAAATTATTATTCTGATTTATAAAACTAATTCTATTACTATTATATTCTATTAGTAATATTCAGATAAAAGAGAAAATTTAATAAAAGTTAGAATATATAAATGGAATTATAAAAGCAATATAAGGATATACTCTATGATAGTAAAATTAGATCAAAGGAAACTAAAAACTCTGAGTTTCGAAGAGCATTTTTTATGGGAAAATCAGGGATGGGAAAATCATATTGCTTTGAGAGACTATGTATGTTGGGAAAAATAGACTCTCATTATGGAGGTGAAATGGAAGACTAATATTTGAAATATTCTAAATTTTAGGAATAGGAAATAATAATACATATTTTTGACACTGTTTCTATTGATTTTTTGGAAATTGATTTTCAAAGAGAAAATAAGATAAGGAATAAAGTCCAAGTATATGATGAGTATTAAGAGTTGTTCCAACAGGGATTTAATAGAATATTTCTATTTGTAAAATACGATAGACTTCCAATTATGAAAGAAAATCTAAAAACAGTTACGCTATAACTTAAATAGTATAAATAAAATATCACCTTAATCGTGACATAAGCACCATTTGAGGAAAAATAGATTTAAATGGAAGAATTTAACTCAATTACAGGATTTTACAATATTAGCTAGAATGTCATCGTCATTGGAAAATATTTTGATATTGATGGTTTAAGGCAAATTATACTAAGCCACATGTGGGATGATCAATTAATTAAAGATTTCTAAATAGAAGGAACATTATTTGATATTAAATTTTGTAATGATATGTCCAAAGAAACCAAAGAGTGCTTTTTACAATTTTAACAACAAATAAAAGGTATTTAGTGTTAGTGTTCTGGTAGTCACAATATTAATTGTAAATATTACTTAGAAACGAAAGTAGGGTAGAAGTGGTCAAATGATTAACAGTAAACTTTTGAATAACCCAAACCTATTAGTACTCAGTCTAAATAAATGGATAAACAATAATCCTAATCAAAGATCGTCAATCATGTTTCCTAAGATAACAAAGAAGTTTAAGAATAACAGCATATGAAAGAGAGTATTTAAGAAGCAAATCTAATATAAAATCAATCTAGCTTAAATTCAAACTCATAGAATTATAATTAAAACTAATCATAATAATCTCAAGAAGCTATGTTTGATTTAGGGAACTATTTTAGCATCCCTATTCCTTAGAACAAATAAATAAAATAAAACCAGTATAAGATTTTATTTACAGGATTCAAAAACAATAATAAGCAAACAATTTTCAATCGATTATAGAATAATTAAACACAGCCAAAATAAAATCAATATTAATTTAGCTATCTCTATAATTCAGAAAGTTTTACTGTAATGTTATAAAGTGATTTAACCCCAAATAAATAATAAACAGATAATCTAAGTTCAATCAAGACGTTATGCTACGGTTTTCATAAAATTTACCTATTTATAGATTTAACATAATAGGATACTCTAAAATAATCAATTGACTTATTACATAATATTGGAGTTTCTAATCAAAATATCACATTGGTTCTCAATAATGCTGTAAAAAATAAAAAATAATCGGAAGTGTTTAAATGTTACTACAATGTAATCTATGATATCGAGGAACTTGAATTGGATAATATCTAGAAAATTATATTTCATGATATTAATATTTCAAAACAATTAGATCCTATTATGAATATAGCTCATTAAAGAACATAAAACAATATTTAATAAAATGGATTTAATCATAGAAAATGATATTATATTAATTTTATTTAAAATTTCTAATAGAATATTAAATGGTTTACACTTCCTTAAAAACCATTTTAGTTAGTTAATTTAAGTTAATTTAATGTTTAAAGGAAATAATGTCTGGTATACAGTAAGTGAAGTCATATATGAGGGAAGTATTAATGGAATAATTGTCGGAAAGAATGGAATGGGGAAGACGTACATAAAAAATCTATTTTAAAATGAAGATGAAACAGATAACTTGTTTGAATCAGAGGAGTTGTTTGATCAAGATTAAAATCTTATTAACTCATCTATGCTTATTGATTTTCTTAAGCATAATCCAATAAATAGAATATTTATAGTGATAAAGTATGATAGAAATGCAACAATGAAGGAATGGCTAAAACAATACATGTTATGCTTTAGAAATTATAAGAGCAATATTACTGTGATCGTCACTTTTTGTCCATCCGAAGGTATGCTTAATAATTGGAATGAAGTATAGAGAGAAGTGTTAAAATTCTATGGCTTATAAAGTTTATGTATGGTTGTACATGTAGACAAAAATGTACAATAAGTAAATTAGGCATTACGATATTTAATGAAATAGAAATAATAAATTTTAATAGATATAAATTAAACAAAACTAAATTAGGTGAGTTATGACATAATTTCAACGGATTTAATGTAATTACAATAACTCGTTGGATAAATTTAAAAAAAGGGAAATTAGAAACGATCTAAAGCATAAAAACAAGCTTAAATATATCCAGAACAATTACTTGAATAATCTGTATATGTTGAAGAATAATAAAACAAATTAACCCAACAATATGCTAAATAAACTTCTTACGAATAGGATAAATTAATAATCTCTAGCTTTGTAGGGGAAGAAAAGGAACTTAAAAAGTGTAACGTTAGTTTTAAGAAAAATTAATCGTCATCATTAAAGAAATCATCTTAATTAGTTCCTCCATCAAACAAAACTTAAAAAAACTAGTGTAAACGGGAGTGTAAGTGCATCATTTTTTGATATTCATCATGATTTATAATAAATATTTATAGGAGTGCACTTTCTTTTACAATTTAAAAACATAACATCATATATTTTTATATAATAAATATGTTAGATGAAATTTAAGCTATTTCAAAAATGTATAGCTTTGGCATGTGCAGCTAAACAGGCTTCCTTCAATCCCTCTGACAAAGTTGGATGGGCATGGCAAGTTCTTGCAATATCTTCTGAGGCAGCTCCATACTCGATTCCCAATACTGCTTCAGCTATCATTTCACCTGCATTTGGTCCCTGAATATATAAAATAATTTATGTACTATGATGTGAACTCCTAATATTTTATCAGTAGCTTTATCTGTTAAAACCTTAATAACTCCTTCAATATCATCATTAGTCTTAGCTCTGGAATTTGCTAAAAATGGAAAGCTTCCCTTGCCGTATTGGATTCCTAACTTTTTCAATTCTTCCTCAGATTTTCCAACTGTGGCTACTTCTGGATGTGTGTAAATAACTCCTGGAATTGCGTCGTAATTAACATGACCCAGCTTTCCTGCTAATTATTCTGCTATTGCAATGCCTTCCTCCTCAGCTTTATGTGCCAACATGGGACCATCTATAACATCACCAATAGCATAAACTCCCTCTACACTTGTCTTGAAATGACCCTTTGTTACAATTCTACCCTTGTTATCAATCTCTACTCCAATTTCTTTAGCTCCTAAATTTTAAGTGAAAGGGCGTCTTCCTGTGCTAACTAAAACATGATCAGCTTCTAAAGTGATTTTGTCACCACCCTTGACAGGCTCAATAGTTAATTAGGCTGATGTACCCAAATTCTTTCCACTAACGACTTTATGACTCAACAAGAATTTTATTCCTTATTTTGTTAGAATTTTTTAAAAGGACTTTGAGATTTCAAGATCGATGTTACCGCAAATATTATCAAGAAATTCTACAACTGTGACTTCAGTTCCAAGTCTTTAGTAGACTGATGCCATTTCAACCCCAATAACACCTCCACCAATTACTAAAAGTTTTTTAGGAACTTTTTATAATGCCAATGCACCAGTGCTGGAAATGATGATCTTTTCATCGAAATCTAATCCTGGAAATGGTGATGGCTCTGAACCAGTTGCAATAATGGTATTCTTTGATTACACTGTTTCTTTGGATCCATCAGCTTTTTCTACTTAAATCTCATTTTTATTTAAGAATCTTCCAGATCCTTTGTAATATATAACTTTATTTTTAGCAAATAAACCTTCGATACCCTTTGTTAATGATCCCACAATATCATTCTTTTTCTTTTAGGTTTAATCTTGGAAAAAATATTGAATATTTATGATACCCCAATCGATTGCTAAGTTATCTAATTTAATTCCCATGCCTTTAAAGTTCTTGTGTGCATCTTCGTATTTGTGACTAATATTTAGAAGGGCTTTTGATGGAATACAGCCAACATTCAAGCATGTGCCACCTAATGTTCCTCTTTTTTCGATGCAGGCAGTCTTTAATCCTAATTATGCTGCCTTGATTGCTGCAACATAACCTCCTGGTCCACCACCGATAACTACGACATCGAAGGCAGAAAAGAAAAATTTTCCATAAGATTTTTACAACATGATTAAATTTTTAATTTGTGTTAATAAAGGAACAAACCTTATTGCTTTATATAAAAAGCAGTAGGTGATCCCTTCATTGTTTTAGTCTTGCACCATCGACAAACCTATACCTTTCATTAATGAATGGTATGGAGATACAGAGTGCGTAATTTATAAAATTTTACTTTTTTTATTTAATTTTTCTTTTAAAAAAAATTATTCTGTAATCCCCCGTAGACTCAAATATATTCAATTTTAGGTGTCATGAACGCCCTCGGCAATTATATTATTTCTAATAAAAAAGCCTGTGAATACAGCCTTAAGGTTTTGGAGGATATTGATATACCATACATAAGCAGATACTGAATAGCCCACCATTTGTTGAATATCCATGAAAAACTCATTAGATAAACATTAAGGCCAGCATGTAAACTGCAAGATGGTAAAACATAAAAATTTCCATTTTAAAACAAAATTTTTTAAATAAAAGTATTAATCATTTATATTAACTTCTTATCATGTATTTAAAGTTCTCTTGATTAAAGGATAATTTTCTAGTGAATTCGGCTGCTTATTTTGGGCTTTGCAAAAAATATCTGTTCGATAATGATGGGTTGCTTTTCTTTTGTGGAACAATAAATTATTTGAAATCTCTATTTCTTCTAACTATTTTTATCATTCTTTGACTCTTTGAGATTTTAGAAAGTAAATTCAAAAGTAAGCCCAAGGTTTCATCTTCACTCAACAATTCAGGATCAATTTAGAGTCTAGCACTTTATAATTCAGTGCTATTGGTTTTTATTCTCTCAGTAGTCTATTTATTGCACTGGCTTTTTAAGAACGTATTTTCCTCCTATAATTTCAAAAATTATTCTTAACTATTCATAATAACTTAATTTTGTTTATCTAATTTGTCTTGTAAATCTTATATTTAAATATTTGATTCATCTCTCCAATTGGTTAAAATTTAGAACTATTTTAAGAAAAATCCTTTTTCCTCTTATACGGAATCCACTTCATTTTACAAATTTTGAATTTTATTATTCAAGTTAGCAATCTAATTCATTTGATTTTCTATAATTTTTTGTTAGTCTATGAGTTAAACCCTAAGTTTTGAATTATGTTTCATAACATCATCTTGTTGGACTAATTTCAGTTCTCTTGATACAGGATCGTTTTCTTTCGCATTAAAACTTCCCAATGTGAAATTTTTGAAATTTTTAACAGTGTTCTATTATTATTCAAAAATCGGTATTGATGGCTATACGTTTGCTAGTTTTATATTTTATTTGTTCCAGTCCTATATTTATTTGAACTGCTAATTTGTTAATCCTCTAGATTCTCGTTTTCTTTCTTAGGGTGTTAATCTATTAGATTGCTATGAGATTGAGGACACCGTAATGTCGGGTACCGGGATACAATCAATAACCCTCTATAATTCTCCTGGATTCTAGGTTTTTATATAATAGTTACTGTTAAATATTCCTCCATTAAATTTTTTATGTCAAATGATAATAGGAAAGAGAAAGTAATAGGCTCATATTACTATCAGATGGATAAACTGATAGGAAAGGGATAATTCTCGAATGTTTATGAGGGTTTCCATGAACAAAGTAGAATACATGTTGCAATAAAGTAGATTGATAAAAAACAAATGAATTCATTTTATGTCACACTTTTGAAAAATGAGGTAGAAATACTGAAATAAGTCAATCATCCTAATATTTTGAAATTGTATGATTTCTATGAAACACCGAATAATTTTTACATAGTAACGGAATTCTGCAAAACTGGTATGATATTTTACTCAACATGAATAGATATGTTAGAAATCATAAAGAAAAGAAAAGTCTTGACAGAGGATAAGGCGAAATTAATATTGTTATAAGTGACAGATGCATTATTATATTTGCATGAAAAAAAAGGAATAATTCACAGAGATATCAAGCCATCCAACATTCTCATACATGAAGATAGAGTTAAACTAGCAGATTTTGGATTCGCTTAATCTGAACACAATTAATCAAAACAATAAGAGCTTAATCAATTCCAAATAGGATCTCCATTATATATGGCACCTGAAACATTATTGGATAATAAATATACTAGAGCTTCAGATGTTTGGGCATTAGGGATAATATTTTATGAATTTCTTAGTGGTACAGTTCCATTTTTTTCGATGGAATATGAAGAATTGAGATCAATGATGAAAAAATTTGTTTAGGAAAAATAATTAAATTTGCCAAATTAAATCTCAAGTGGGGCTTGGTCTATTATTAAAAAGTTGCTGGACCCCTAGCCAAATAGGAGAATCAAACTACATCCTCTAAGACCTCTGTTAATCACTATTCCGATTAAAAAAATTGCAATGAAATTAGACGTATAAATGAGGATATCAATAAGCAAACATTCCTCTCGTCAGGGCAGTCTGATAGAGACACAAGTAGTAATTAATTAGGAAAATAGAAAGATGAACAATATGCACTTGAATACATACTTAAATTGAGACGATTCACAGATAGGTGTCGTGATATTAAGGTGATTGAACAGGCTAAGATTTGTTCATATTTAATTGTAGCATATTTAATATATTTAGTATAACATTTATGGGGAAAATTAAGATCTTCTCAATCAGTTACAAGGTGATTTGAAGGATTCTAACATACATTTTAGATTAAGTAATTATTATAAATTTATAATTAAAAGCTCCATTTTAGTAAATATAACCGTTGTTGGATGATGAGGATTTGAAAAAATTGGTCAACGAAACCATAAAAAAGTACAGTAGAAATAGTTTGTGATTCAAATTATGTCTTATTTTTAATATTTTTGTGTGAAAAAATCTTATAAGCTATTCCCCATTCTAAAATATTAAATTGATATTCAAAAATGTTTAATGACAAAGCAAAACAAAAATTACTTACAAGGCTTTACGACAAAGGAGTTTAAAATATAAATGATAGACCACTTACAGCTAAAATATAATTAAGAGGAGGAACAAAGCAAATCACCGAGAAGCTCCCAACAATCGTAGAAAAGAACAGATCCTATTCACAAAACTAAACAAGCATGCAACAAAGAGGATAAACACCAGAGGATAGATAGTAGTCATTTTAGTAAACTTTCTTCCTTGATACGACAAATGGATAAATATAACTAGATGAAAGAAGATTGAATAAATCGAAACAAGTTTAGGAGTTGATGGATAAAATGATTGGCAAAAAGAAAGTTGAAAGATTGCCCACTCCTAGACAGAGTAGATAAAAAACCTAGGTATTACCGAAAATAGAAGAGTTGGATCATTCAAAATAATAAATATAATAATCTAGATAATAAGTTAGGAATGAGAGTCAAAAAAGTTTAGAATCAGATGACGATGATGTTGGAGTATTGAATTTAAAAGATGTGGATACATTTATATCGATGATCAAAGAAAATAGGTTACATTAATTGGAATTCATGTATTTAATTAAAAATAAAAATAATAATAATGATTCATACAATATGAAGGCCGTCTCATTTGGGCATATTGATAAACATAAAATATAAAATTACTACACATTGAGTGCTCAAGGATTAACACGATACTAAAATAATGTAATAAAAGAATTCATAAAACTAGGAGATTGGCTAAATGAGAGAAAATAGTTTAATGCTATAAAAGGTCTTAGTTTCTTTAGAAAATTTAGAATGTGGAAAACACTAAAAAAATGGGGAAAAATACTTCATCAATAGAAAGTAGAAATCATTTCTCAAGAGTTAAAAGAAAAAATGCCCATTTTAAGAGAAAATTATAGGCTGTTATTACTCAATCATAGGTTCCTTTGTTATGATATAGAGAGTTCTCGGATTGTTAAATCAACTGATATGGAGTGTAAGTCACTTAATGACTTTGTTAATGCCCAATAAATATAATAGAGAGAAATTACCCACAAGTTAAAATTATAATCAGATAAAATGAGATCAAATTGCAATGAATATTTGAAATCTGTTATTGAAATCTTGAAGAAGGATATTAATGAAGAGGAGAATGCCTAAGAGACCAAAGGATTTTAGCAAAAGCCAACTGGAAAAATTGATAAAAAAAAGGAAGTGCTGAAAAAGATGGGATTTCCAGAAAATATGTCCTATGGACATAGAGCTAAAATGAGATAAGAATTCTTAAAATTCCTTCGAATAGCTTATTTGTTAGATTTCATGGCTGTAGAATCACTTGGTCGTGTGTACATCAATTCATGTTAGGAGTTCCTAGCGAAGTTCATTAAAATATAGGAATCCTGTAAGATTGAAAGAAAGCTTCCATATCCAAGCATAAAGCAAGAAGGAGAGGAATCTTCCCGATACAAAGAAGTCTAAGAAATTGAACCAATATTCTTGATGGAGTTGAAATGGATGAGATAATAAAAGGATCTTGAAATCACCATCGAATAGGTTGAGATTGAGTATTTGAATGAGAATATTTTGGAATTTGATTTAGAAAGAAACATGAAATTCAAGGAAATCTAGTAAGTTGAGAAACAAGAAAAAAATGATAAGAACGAGAAAGGGAAATAAACAAAAAAGGAAGAATTAGAGGAGAGTGTATCTGATTTCACCTCTAAAAGAGTTGTTGAAAATTTATATCAGGTTAACCTTATGTTAGAACCAACATAAAAAGAGTTCTTAAATAAATTATAGGAAACATTTAATGAGGGTCTAGATAGTATATAAGTTATAACAAGATGGAGCAAACATCCAGATTTTAATGATTATGTTATGGCGCTTGAAGAGTGGGATGAAATAATAGGAGAGAAATGGACTAAACCTGATTCCGACAAATTAAACCCATCCTATTGGATAAAAGATCATAGTTTTAGTAAAATATTCATTCCAAAAATTTATGAAAATATGGATTAAGCTTTTTATAAGCTGTAACTTTTCTAGAAAGAATTGAATGATTACTTGAATCTTGTTTGGGTTTAGGAAAATAGTGATCTTTCTAAATTATCAAATCCTCTTCTAGAATAGAAGAGTAGAATATTCTAATAAACACTTAAGTAGGGTTTGATGGTTGACAAGATATTAAAATCTAATTTGGTACCAACAGTAGATATGGGAATATTTAGAGTGAAATTGGAAGCAGTCTAGAAATATCTTTTATTAAAACAATAGAATCTTTTACAAAAGTATGAGGAAATATACATATAAATATTTAGATAAAATGCAAGTTAGTTAAAAATATGGCTTTAACAATCAACAAAATCACTTTCAGGTATGGTTATAAAAATAGAGGAGTTTATAGAATAAAAAAATTCAGTTGACAGAATAACTAGAGAATTACCTGGGAAAAGAGAGGAAATAGAAATTATGGTACAACTACTCTGTTTGATGTAAGAGGAAGGATTGAATAGTGTTAAAAAAGAGGATAAGGATTTAAGTTAGGAGTTGAACTTTCATGAAGGGTCGCTTAATGTTGCTCTGAGTGAGGCTGATAATAATACAGCCAAAAATATTGAACGATTCAAAAAAACTTTAAAAGAAAGAATAGATAAGTTGAAGGCTGAGAGTGTTGACATTAGTGAATCAGTATAGAAGGAAAAATATTTATTATTGCAAACCCCTATTTAAGATGCAATTAATGAGTTATCTGAGTTGGATGTCAAACTTAAGGCTATGGAGAATTTAGCAGCTAAATATACAGAGTATGAGGAAATACTTTAATGTTAGGAACAAGCTAGCTATGATTTACTAGAAAATACTCGAGAATAATTAAATTTGAAATTAAGCATGTGGGTGGGAATATAAGAATTTAGGCAATTAAGTCTAGAATGGACATAACTTCCATTTAATAAAATTCAAGCTAAAGAGATGGCTTAGAAGACTGAAGGTTACATGAGAATAGTCTCAAGATGTGAAAAAAATCTAAATGATAATAAGGTTGTTTAATACCTGAAGAAAATAGTATGGGAGTTCAAAGATACCATACCAGTGGTTACAGCATTAAGATCACAATACTTAACTCCCATCCATTGGGCTGAAATTAAAGCATTAGTCAGAACTGAGTTTGATGTTAATAATAACGAATTTACTCTCAATAAACTTTTAGATATGAATGTTGCATAACATGTTGAATTTATAACTGAAATCTCAATTAAGGCAGCTTAGGAGGATGCCTTGTAGAATTAACTAAAGGCTGTAGAAACTTAATGGTCTGAGATTGACTTAAAATTGAAACCATACAAAGATTCAGTTGACACTATGGTTTTGGGAGAAGTTGAAGAATTAATATAATAATTTGATGAAGGATTAGCTAACATGTCAAATATATTAGCATCAAGATATATAAAACCTTTAAGACCTAAAGCAGAAAAGATGTAAGGAGATCTACTCTTACTTTCAGACATTATTGACAAGTGGGTTGAATGTTAAAAGAAATGGATATATTTAGAAAGTATTTTTTCATCACCTGATATTAAAAAATAATTGCCAAATGAATCACAATAGTTTGATGGTTGTGATAAATTGATTAAGAAGCTAGTCAAGTAGGTTAATATGAGGCCATAGATAATGAAATTGCTTGCTATTCCAAACTTATTAGATAATCTTAGTAAAACCTTTGATACTCTTGAAATAATAGAAAAATCCCTTGAGGAGTATTTAGAAGTTAAAAGAACAAGTTTTCCAAGATTTTATTTTTTATCAAACGAAGAATTGTTAGAAATATTAGCAAAACAAAATGATATTGAAGCAGTTCAATAACATTTATAAAAATGCTTTGAGGCTGCAGTTAGATTATTTATAAATGAGCAAAGCCCAATTATCTAAGGTATATTTTCTCCTGAAGGTGAATAAATTATCTTCTATAAACAAATTCCAGCTAGAGGGAATGTAGAAATATGGCTAAGACAGGTTGAAATCGAAATGATTGAAACATTAAGAAAATTAACCAAAACTGGTATGCAAGATTATCTTAATGGAGTATAAAAAACTAGAAATGATTGGATATTAACTCATAAGTCATAAATTGTATCAACAGTTAGTTAAATCCTTTGGTCAGTTAATTCTGAAGATGCAATTAATGAGTCATCAGTCAAACCTAATTCTTTATATGAATGGCATGATCTTATTGTAATGCAATTGAGCCAACTTACAATGTTAGTGAGAGGAGATCTTTCATCAATCTAAAGAAAAACTATAGTGGCACTTATAACGACTGATGTTCATAATAGAGATATTATATAAAAGTTATCTGATAACCAAGTAGAAACTCCATTTGATTTCCTATGGTAGTAATAGTTAAGGTACTATTGGGATGATGAGAGTGATGATTGTATTGTAAAATAAGTAACAAGCGTTTTTCACTATGGATATGAATATTTGGGGGCAACAAGTAGACTAGTTATAACTCCCTTAACAGATAGATGTTGGATTACTATCACATCAGCATTGGCTAATTAATTAGGAGCAGCTCCAGCAGGACCAGCTGGAACCGGTAAAACTGAATCAACTAAAGATTTAGCTAAGGCTTTAGGAAGATATTGTATTGTGTTTAATTGTTCAGATCAAATAACAGCAGCTATGATGAATAAATTATTCAGCGGATTAATTTAGTAAGGGGCTTGGACATGTTTGGATGAATTTAACAGAATTGATATCGAAGTATTATCAGTTATTGCATAACAGTTATTGAGCATCAGAATGGCTTTGTTATAAAAATTAGATGAATTTTAATTCGATGGAAGAACTATTCCTATTAAAAATACTTACGGAGTCTTTATTACTATGAATCCTGGTTATGCTGGTAGAACTGAATTACCAGATAATCTCAAATCGTTATTCAGACCTGTTGCCATGATGATTCCTGATTACAAATTAATTGCTGAAATTATGTTGTATGCTGAAGGATTTGAAAATGCTAGTGATTTATCAAGTAAAATGGTTCAACTCTATAAACTCAGTAGTTAGTAATTGTCATAATAAGACCACTACGATTTTGGAATGAGAGCTGTTAAATCATTACTTGTGATGGCTGGATCTTTGAAAAGATAAGATATTTAATAATCTGAAGATGTTGTGTTGATTCGAGCCATGAGAGACGCTAATGTTCCTAAATTCTTAAAAGACGATCTTCCATTATTCAATGATTTGATATAGGATTTATTCCCATCAGTTTCCATTCCTAACATAAAATAGGAAGATTTAGAAAAATAACTATAAGTAAATGCTATTGAATTAAATTTATAAATAATTGATGCATTTATTAATAAAACAGTGTAGCTGAACGATACGATTAATGTAAGATTTGGATCGATGATTGTTGGGTCAAGCGGTGCTGGTAAAACAAGGTGCTATTAGCTACTTGCAGAAACACTACCAAACATTAAATATTATATTTTGAATCCTAAATCCATTGACATGGGAGAACTCTATGGTGAAGTTGATTTATTTACAAATGAATGGCAGGATGGGTTGGCTTCATCAATAATAAGGGAATGCAATAATAGTAAAGATGAGTTCAAATATTGGATTATATTTGATGGTCCTGTAGATGCTTTATGGATAGAAAACATGAACTCTGTGTTGGATGATTCTATGACATTATGTTTAGCAAATTCTGAGAGAATCAAGTTGAGATCTGAATTAAGAATGATATTTGAGGTTTAAGACTTATCGGTAGCTTCACCTGCAACAGTGTCTAGATGCGGTATGGTTTATATGAGTGCTGAAGAACTACACTGGTCTGCATATTTTGAGAGTTGGATGGAAAGAACTTTTAATAATCATGAGGAGAAAAAGTTGAAGAGTTGTCATTAAATAAGACATAAGGCTACTCAATAAATTAAGTTGGAATAAAAGTACAAAGATTAAATAAGAAATTTATTTAAAACCTAATATTCAATTTTGGATGAGAGATCATAATCATTTGAAGAACCATTTTAGACAATAAGTTTATAAAAAATTGCTAACGTTTGCAATATTATGGAAAAGTATCTCAAAGAAATACAAGACATTAAAGAGGATCTATCGAAGCGAATTCAGATAATCTTTCTCTATAGTCTGATATGGGGTTATTCAATATCTTTTGAACAAAAGCATTATGACAAGGTATTAAAACACTTATTTTCTTATAAAAAATTGCAGTGATTTTTAGCCACCTACCTATATAAAGTTATGTTATAGGATTAGGTTAAGGTACCTGCATATATAATTCCTAATGTATTTTATGACCTATGAAGTTAGTTTTCATAAGTCTAAAGTATAAGGGTACATCATCATAATACAAATATATAAAATTATTTTTATTAACTATTATTTATTTTTAGATTTCCATCATCATCAAGGACTTATTTTAAAGTGTTCTATTTCCTAAGTGCGATACCGTTTTTGATTTCTTTATTGACCAGGACTATAATATAAATTCATGGGAAGGATAGTTAGCAGATTTTGAATTCTCAAAGGACCAACCTTATTTTAGCTTGATGGTACCAACAATAGATTCACTTAAATTTTCGCATATAATATAAATGCATACCCAAATGTAAAAACCAGTGTTGCTATGTGGATAAACTGGAGTAGGAAAATCAATGATGGTGTAAACCTTGTTAAAGAATATGAAATCGGATGGAGTATAATCCATTCTATTGAATTTTTCTGCACAGACAAAAGCTAGATAAACATAATTAGCCATTGAAGGTAAGCTTAATAAAAAGGGAAAAACCTTATTCGGAGCCAGAGCAAATGAATCTATCGTAATATTCATAGATGATATTAATATGCCAGCTCTAGAATAATATGGAGCATAACCATGCATAGAACTTTTAAGATTAATGCTCGAATTAGGAGGTTTTTATGATAGATAAAAATTGTTTTGGAAAAATATTGAAGACACATCATTAATTTGTGCTGCAGGACCACCTGGAGGAGGAAGAAATAAATTATCACAACGATTTGTGAGAAAGTTTAATGTTTTAAATGTTCCAGTTTAAAATGATTCAATATTGCTTAATGTTTATGGATCAATTCTAAAAGGCTACTTAAATTCGATTAATTTCACCGAATAGGTCCGAAAATTATGTGAACCAATTACTAAAACTACAATAGATTTATTCAGAAAGATTAGTACAGATCTATTGCCCATTCCATCTAAATTTCATTATACTTTCAATCCAAGAGATATTTCAAAAGTGTTTTAAGGACTACTCATGGTAAAGCCTATTAGTGCAAACAATCCTGATTAATTTATTAGATTGTGGGTTCATGAGACATCCAGAGTATTTTGTGATAGATTAATCTCTAGGACTGATAAGATCTGGTTCTTTGATACTATTAAAGAATTGTTGGCTAGATAATTTACAATAAATAAGGATGAGATATCACCATCAATCTTATTTTCAGATATCTTGAAACTAGAATCAACAAACATTTTATATGAGGAAGTAAGCGAGAAAAGAAAGGTTATAGTCAATGCTCTTATTGACAAACTTGAAGATTATGTTATGAGCACAAACGATAAAGTGGAATTGGTTTTCTTCGATGATGCACTTGAGCATGTATTAAGAATAAGTAGAATTTTCAGACAATTACGAGGCAATGCTATGTTGATTGGTGTTGGTGGATCTGGAAAGTAATCATTAGCAAAGCTGTCCTCATTTTTGATGAAATGCGATATTGTGCAGATTGAGATAGTTAAAAATTATAATTAAGATGCTTTTAGAGCTGATTTATAAAAAATGTTAATGAAAGCAGGAGTAGACAGAGAGTAAGTCTCATTCATATTTACTGAAAATTAAATTGTTTACGAATCCTTTTTAGAAGACGTAAATAACTTATTAAACACTGGAGAAGTTCCCAATTTATTTTAGAAAAAAGAAGAATTCGATGCCATTTATTAAGGATTGAGACCAGTGTTCACAAAACTTAAAAAAGTTGAAACCCCAGAAGCATTATGGACATTCTTTATTGAGGAAATTAGAAATAATTTACATATAGTCTTATGCATGAGTCCTGTGGGTGATCTATTAAGAGTAAGATCTAGAAAATTTCCAAGTTTGATTAATTGTTGTACTTTAGATTGGTTCTAGCCATGGCCAAAATAAGCGTTATTAGAAGTTGCATAGAGCTTCTTAGAAAAATGTAACATACCATAACAAGACTAGCTTTCTATGATGTGTACAGAAGTTTCAATTAGTGTTTAGGAATTATGTGAAAAATTCTATAAAGAATTAAGAAGATAGGTTTACACTACTCCAAAATCATATTTGGATTAAATAAAGCTATATTGCTCATTATATAAGAATAAATTAAATGAATATCAATTAATTTAGAAAAAGCTATCAGATGGCTTAGATAAACTATTCAAAGCCAATGAAACAGTTGCAATACTAAAGGTTGAAATGGAGGAAATGCAACCATAACTACTTGAGTAACAAGTAAAGACAGAGTAATTCCTTAAGCAATTAGCTATTGACTAAGGGGAAGCTAATATGAAGGAAAGACTTGTAAATGATGAGGCTTAAATAGTCAATTAATAAGCGTTTGAAATCAAATTAATTGCAGATGAAGCATAAAGTGAATTAAATAAAGCATTACCAGCTATGAGAGAAGCTGAAGAAGCCTTATAAAAGATAAGCAAGGCTGATATTGCAGAGGTCAAAGGTTTCATTAATCCATCACCTATTGTTATTATGGTTCTTGAGGCTGTTTGTATTTTACTGGGAGAAAAAACAGATTGGAACTCAGCTAAGTCAGTAATGGTTAGTAATGACTTCATGGATAGGCTAGTTAAATTTGATAGAAACAGCATTCAAGATTAAACTTTGAGGAAGTTGAGATAGATCACTAACAAACCAGAATTCGAACCAATATTTGTGGGATAAAGAAGTTTAGCATGCAAATCATTATGTATTTGGTGTAGAGCTATCGATAATTATGCAAAGATAGCTAAGGATGTTGAACCTAAAAAGAAGAAGGTTGCAGAAATGCAAATGAAATTGGATCTCAAAAATTAAGAATTATAAATTAAATAAGAAGAATTGCAAAAACTAAGAGACAAAGTTGCCAAACTTTAAAAAGAATGTGATGAAACCATTGAGAAGAAGAATATACTTGAAAAAGATATTATGAAAACTTAAAAGAGATTATTAGCAGCTGAAAAATTAACATTCCTCTTAGCTGATGAGGGTATCAGGTGGAAAGAGTATATCAAACAATTAGAAAAATAGATAAGATAAGTTGTTGGTGATGTATTTTTGGCTGCAAGTACAATAAGTTATCTTGGTGCATTTACTGGACCTTATAGAGAAGTAATAATCAAAGAGTGGAAGTAAAGACTTAAGGAATTAGAAATACCATTATCAGACAATTATTAAATTAGTACAACATTAGAAACCTTAATAAATATTAGAGATTGGATAGGAGAGGGATTACCTAACGATGCAATTTCAATCGATAATGCAGTAATAGCTACAAAATGTGAAAGATGGCCTTTAATGATAGATCCTCAAGGTCAAGCAAATAAATGGCTTAAATAACATAATAAGGAAATAAAAGTAGTAAGATTTACTGAAACACATTATTTGAAAATTTTGTAATAATGTATAGGTTCAGGATATGAAGTATTGTTCGAAGAAGTAGATTAAACATTAGAACCTTCAATCGATAGTGTGTTACAGAAACAAATAATAGAAGTTGATGGTAGAAAGCTGATAAAAATTGGTGATCAAAGAGTGGATTATAATCCTACCTTTAAATTGTATTTGACTTCAAAAATTGCAAATCCTAATTATTTGCCTGAAGTATATATAAAAGTCACAGTTATTAATTTTAGCATTACTTTTGAAGGGTTATAGGACTAATTGTTGGGAGAAGTTATGAAATTTGAGAAAGAAGAGATAGAAAAGCAAAGAGGTGAAGTGATTATCAAGATGTCAAATTCGAACAAATAATTAAAATAAGCATAAGATGCCATTTTGGATTTGTTGGCTAATGCTGAAGGCATGATTTTAGATAATGAATAATTAATCAATACTCTTGAGAATAGTAAATAGTAATCAATAGATATTTAGAGATCCTTAAAAGAGACAGAAATATTAGAGAAATAAATAAACGAATCAAGAAATTTATATTTATCAGTCTCTATTAGAGGAACAGTGCTATATTTTGTAATTTAAGATATGAGCAACATAGACCCCATGTATTAATATTCTCTACAATATTTTAAAAAATTATTCTAACTTTCATTATAATAAGCATAATAGAGTGAGTTATTGTAAGAAAGATTATAAAATTTAGAGAATACAGTTACCTAGATAGTTTATAAGGACGTTTGTAGAGGATTATTTGAATAACATAAAAGAGTTTATTCATTTTTAATATGCACATCAATTTAAAGATAAAATGGAAATATTTCCCCTTATGCGTGGAATTTATTGATAAGAAATTAAGTACCTTAAAATCCTATCCCTAATCCTGATAGAGTTTTCTTCAAGGAAACATAATGGAACTTAATTCTTAGTGCTTAAGAGCAAATTATTGAATTATCGGATTTGGCCTCAGATCTCAAAAACAATTTATTATTTTGGAGGGAATATGCTTAAAATGAAGATTTATATAATGCCTCATTCCCACTGTAGAGTCCACTCTCGACAAGCCATAACTTTAATCCATTCCTAAAATTAATTCTTATTAAAGCTCTAAAACCAGAAAAATTGGTGAATTCTTTTATTTGCTTTGTTGATAATTAATTAGGAGAGTTTTATAATGATGTTTCTACATCTAATATGGATGCAATTTATTAATCATCAGATTGCTATACGCCAATTATATTCATTCTAAGTCCAGGTGCTGACCCAACTTAATCCTTGCTTAAGCTATCATCTGAATACAATACAAATTTGAATATAATCTCTTTAGGATAAGGATAGGGCAAAAAGGCAGAATTAATGATGGCTAAAAACTAGAAGGATGGTTAGTGGATCCTGTTATAAAATTGCCACCTTGCTAAATCATGGATGGGATAATTAGAATTACTTATAGAATAATTAACATCAAAACAACTTGAAGTCAACTAAAATTTCAGAATATTTTTAACTTCCATGCCTGCATCATATTTCCCAGTATCCACGTTACAGAATGGAATTAAATTAACTACTGAGCCACCAAGAGGACTAAAGGCGAATCTCAAGAGATCTTACTAAGAACTTCCACAAGATATCAATACCAAGATCTACAGATAGATGATATTTTGTTTATCATTTTTCCATGCCATCATATAGGAGAGGAGAAAATTCGGACCCTTAGGATTCAATAAGGCATATGAATTCAATGATTCTGACCACTCTATATCATTATAGATGATTAAGATGTTTGTAAGTTCTGAAGATGATATTCCATGGGATGCAATTCAATTTATGATTGGATAAATAAATTATGGCGGAAGGGTTACTGATGACTAAGATAGGACATGTCTGACATCAATATTACGAAAATATATTGGAGATCATATTGAAGAAAAGGCTAAATTTTCAGAATCTGGTATTTACTATGTACCATTTGATGGGGAATTAGATGTGTACACATAATATATTGAAAGTTTACCTAATTAAGAGGATCCTGAAGTGTTTGGCATGCATCAAAATGCAAATATTGTTTTCTAAAGTTAAGAGAGTAGAAAGTTTTTGGATATTATCTTAGCAATATAACCAAGGATATCTTCACAAGGTGATGGGATGAGTCCAGACTAAATAGTCATGGATAAGTCTCAATAATTTATTACACAATTACCTGAATTAATAGATAAGGCCTAATGTCATCCTAGACATAATTTTATTACAGAAAATGGATCAATTTAATCTTTGTCAACAGTCTTATTTTAGGAAATAGATAAATACAATAAATTACTATAATTGATGTAAATTTCATTGATTCAGATACAATAAGCAATTAAAGGATTCGCAATAATGTCATCAGATCTTGATGTCATGTATTTGTCATTCCTCAATAATTAAATACCCACGATTTGGATGTAAAAATCATACGCCACTCTGAAACCTTTAGCCAGTTGGTTCAAAGACTTATTACTGAGAGTTTAAACAATTAAAAATTGGATGGAAAGAGAATGGGTTCCAGCTTATTGGATGTCAGGGTTATTTTATCCTCAAGGATTTTTAACTGGAGTCTTGCAAACACATTCTAGGAGATATAAAATACCTATAAAT
Organism: Paramecium bursaria; assembly: GCA_016759055.1. NCBI lineage: Eukaryota > Ciliophora > Oligohymenophorea > Peniculida > Parameciidae > Paramecium > Paramecium bursaria. Next base: position 129,381 of record VMTU01000109.1, read on the forward strand.
AAGCTTAATTTTAAATTTAAAATCTTAGAACTTGAAGTCGATAGAATTAAAGAAGAACCGAAGGTAATTATGATATATATATTATAGGATGGAGTATATGTTTAAGGACTATTTTTGGAAGGGGCCAGATGGGATGCATCTCATGATACTTTGATAGATTAGGCACTTGGATAATTATATTATCCTTTATAAATTGTATATTTCCAGCCATAAGAAGAATATAATCCCCCAGATGATTATTATAGGTATATAAAAATAAAATAATTAGCTGCCCATGTTATAAGACATCAAATAGAATAGGAGTATTATCAACAACAGGATAATCTACAAACTTCATTTTATCAATTGTAACATAATTTTATACAATATAGGATTTACCATCAAGAGGTGAAAGACCTGAATTTTGGACTCTAAGAGGGACAGCCATTATATCATAATTAAATGATTGAATTATAAAAAATATATATTTATTTCATTTAATGTCTCCTGCATTTACAATTAACATTTTTAGCAAATAGAATGTGAAATCATTCTCTGCAACAGTCAGTAATGATAGTAAATTATTGGATCCATATATTTTAACTAATTTAACAATGTGTTGTTCTAGCCAAATAGGTATTGATTATACTTGACTTACTCCACATTCTAAAAAGTCTTGTAACATTTTTTGTACACTATATTAATATAATTAATTACTAATTAACTATCAGATTGCTTTCCTTCAAAATTAGTAGTAGCTATTGAGAAACTTAAACAGATATTATTTTTTAACTCATTCTTTTCAAAATTTGTTATCCCATATCTTTTTTTCTTAATAAGATGGCAAGTTTAGCACACTTATATAAAAACATGGATTCACCTTTGAGTTATTACTAAAATACAAGTTCTTTATCTTAATCATCTTCTAGATTAGGTGGAACATAATAATCCTTCAACTCAATTTTACGAAAAAGGTGTTTCTTGTTCTTTACAGACTACACTAAAGTTGATTTAAATTGAGGTGATGCAATCTGAGCAGAATTTGATTATTATAACTATGATTGTCTTGATTGTGAGGAAGGAAGGAATAAATTATCTAACTCGTTGCTTATTTTAACAATTTGTTCAAATATATCTTGCATTTGAGGGTTAAGTTTCTCCTTTCTTTTCAATTATTGATCATTGATTTATAATTAGATGTTCTATGGTGTTTAACTTTCAAAGAATAGTTATAAGTTGTGTATTTAAACTTGTTTAGGTTAGTTTGTTGTTTGACCTGACTTTGGAGCTTTAGGATGAATATCTCCAAACTAAACGTTGTACCTTTCTGATTGCATACTCTCTAACTCTTCTAAAATAGTTGTATGTTAATGAGCTTTTTGATTAATCCGTTTCTTCTTAAGACTGATCTATCTCTATTAGAGAATTGATTTCTTATTTTAGGGAGTTGAATATTTTTTTGGTGGACTCATTGCTGCATCATAAGATTGATTAACTTTTTGTTTAGTAAAATCAGGTCTTTCTTCATCTGAGTCAAAATCATTGTTTAGATCAAAAGTTCTATTAACATCAATTTTTAAATTATGGCTTGGTTCTAGAATGATCACGAAATCATCAGTGTCATAAATTGTGTCTATGTTTTTTTATTGCTACTTATTTTAGTAAAACGAAGTTTATAGGAATGTCTTCAATCTTGCTGGACCTAAATCTTAAAATAATTTAGTAGCTTCTTTATATAGTAAATTGCTCTCCCAATCAATTTCTAATAAATTATTAGATGTAATAAGTTCATAAACACTGCAACTTATCTTATATTCTTATCGAAAGAAAGTCTTAACAGTTTGATCAAAGAATTGTTTTAGTTATGATTCTTTATTTAATCTATTTTCCCTCTTTATTCCTCTGATTCTAACTAACAAGGAATCTAAATTTGGATGACCACATAATTGTATGTAAGATTCTAGCTTATCAGCATGTTGAGGATGCTAAATCTGATAGATCTAATCTAATTTAGTTAAATTTTAGATCTCTTATTTTTATGAAATTAGCTTATAATTTGACAAATGAGTATCTTAATTCAATTTATTAACAGAAATTCCTTGATAATGGTAACGGTTCAAAAATGTAAGACTTAAATTATATAGTTGTTGTTTTCTAAATAATGTCGACTTAAAGTTTTTTATATATAATTACCAAAGCAATCCAAACTAAGGAAGATCCATATGCAGTATGAACTAAATCCTACAATATTATGTAAGCATCATTGTATTTTTCTAATTTTATAAGAGTTTTTGCAAATAAATAATGTAGAAAATTGATAGACTACCTGCCAAAGTTTGATAACAATTACAAACACTATTGATATTTTCTAAATATATTTCTAATATTACTTAGTTTTATATAATAAGACTGATTTTATAATTAGTTACGATGTATTCTGTCGGAGACCATCAGAAACTTCAATTAAAACATCTAACATGCCTTATCTCTCTAAAAATCTTGCCATTATCCAAATTGGATAGTGAATATAGTAAATGGAATCATTAATGTTTGGAAAATCGTTTTTTGATTTTATTTTACTTATATTTTGAAATTAGGGTTCATATAATAGCATCTTTGATAGGAATTCCTTTATTTTCTATGGTCTTGTTAAATTTATTTAGTTCATGAATTTTCCTACATTAGTAACCTTAAAATCATAATCCGCTGTCTTTAAGACTGATGTTATATATGCTCCTTCCCAGTGTTTTGGATTTATAGGAGTCATCTACTTGTTAGAGGTGACACCAAAACATTTGAACTAACTTATTGAATCATCTGGTTATTCGAATTGACACACGACCAAAGTTCTTGAATACATATCATAGATCAAGTATGAAATTTTCCAAAATATCACGTCATCATTAAATAACTTTTGATTCTTTTATTCTTTCTCTTGACAATTTATAATATTATGGATGTATGCTGAGACATCTGCTTAGGACTATGGACACAACCCTTAAACAAAATGAAATGTATTTCCTAATTCTGTATGAGATTTCATAATCCCATAGCTTTTTGTTTATCTTCTCCATATTACACAGATATCGGGTAGACCCAATGATTGGAATTATCCTACTGAGGAAACTATAGTTTCATAAATGTCAGAGGTGTCTTTATATTCAAATAAATTTTTCACAGTCTATAACTTCATTAAAAATAATTATGTATAAGTATAAAAAATCATTTTCTTTTATTTTTGCACAATAGTTTTTATGCAGTTACTACCAAATTCTTATGATATTTTATAAGAGCATTAGTTGATAGTTTTGAAATATTGATATTTTGCTTTTCCTTATTCATACTATGTAATGATATATATGCTTTGTTTGGAGGAGATTTAGATTTGTTTGGTGTTTTGGGTGAAGTCTAAAAGTGCATCACACTACATCTTCTTGAAATCCTATTATTATTAGGTGTTTATTATTCTGTTTTTCTTTTTAATCTTTAATCTAATTATGGTTGGGAATTTACTCTATGTCTTGAAATGTTAGATGATTAAGGTTTTTTGGTCTTAATGAATTCATCTAAGTATACCTTTATTGGTATGTTTAGAATACCTCCATATTTTTTGGATTTTGCATGCTTTAGTAAATAAGTTTTGTCAATCTTTCCTTCTCACTTAATTCGTGATAGTAAGAGCCACTCACATGTGAATCCCTTTCAGTCTTCATACTTAATTTAGCCGGTCTAATCATTACACTAGACATGGGCAACTGAATTGGAAATTTATACATATATTAATCATAGCAAAAAATATTCAATCGGAGTCTTTCTAATAGGTAGAGAGTAAATGATGGTTTTTTTCTATTTCTTCTTATTAGTATGTATGAATTTTCTAATCTTTTTTTCTTTTTTTATTTGCTTAGTTACTGATTGTTTTTATTATTCCTTCAATGATGGTAAATCACTAGATTATTCAGGAATACTTTAACTAGTCTTCTGAACACTGATTTCACCCTCTTCAGAATCAGATATCTTTTCAAATTACTAATTTTCTTATTACTTAGGAGGTCTTATGTTGTTGAAAATATTCATAATTTATGGGGGCTGTGTTCTTTTTTATTCCTCAATTAGTTTTTTACTGTAAAAATCACGCTTATATTGTTCATTATCGGCATACCACTATGTCCTTTATAAATCATTCTCCCATAAATCGTGTGAAAACTTGCACTCTCTCTAATTACAATTATTTGATATGAAGTAAAATTTGCATTGATATTTAGAGATATCATGTGAAAACTAACATTATTGGTTCTAACAACTGTTTCCGAGAAAATATTTGCAAATTCTGACATACTGAAGCTCTTTAGGATGCTAAAATGAACAATTTGCTCCATTCTTGCAAAGTCCTTTTTTAAAGTGTTCGCAAACCTTAGTTCTGTAATTATTTGATTTAATGTTGATTTTCTTAAGTTTTTGTTCCTGTTTTGCTTCAACCACCTCTCCATCTTCTAAATCACTCATTTCTTTATTTAATATATTTTATATTTTAGATAAAACAAAATAAATATAATATAATATTTCTATTTGAATATAATAAGTGATATATTAATGACAAATTAGTTGTCAGGCAGAGAATTGAAGTTAAATAGTTCTAAAACATCACTTTTGCTGCCATATTTTCCCAATTATTATAACAAAAAATTAATTAATTAGAATTATTACAAAAAATTATAAAAAATGGTCTCGAAGGGGATCGAACCCTTGACTTTCAGCTTATTAGACTGATGCTCTAACCAACTGAGCTACGAGACCTTAGTTAATATAATAAAATATATTAATTATGTAAATAGAAGATGATAACTAAGATGGTTTAAAAGTTCAAGCTATTTAGGAGAAATTGAAAAATGTGTAATTATCAAAAGAAAATAATACAGACAATGATAGAAAAATTAAATCCGATGAATAATTCAAGGCAAACCAACAACCATTAATTATGAGGAATATTTACATAATTATAGATGCCACGAAATCATCGAAAATTAATGATTTCAAACCCTCTAGATTAAGTGTTATAATAAAGAATTTGCCATAATTCATTACAAAATTTTTACTACACAATCCATTAAGCTAGATTGGAGTCGGAGTTGCAGAATAATATGCTTGTAAGCATTTACTTGATTTCAAATCATCATCGATTGATATGGATAAATATTTAGGAACAATCAAGGCAACATCGGAAGCGGGATTTTCCATAGCTGCTTGTCTTCAGGTAATTTTATTTGTTTGAAGGTTTTTCAAGTCAGCCTTGTATGCCTTTTCCCACACTCAAGCACACACTTAGTCTTCTGTTATATTGATAACTTCCTCTCCTTATTCAGACGATAAGATGAATTTAGAAAATGTGCTCACCTAATGTGAGAGAGCGTAAATAAAAGTTGATGTCATATCATTTTGTGGTGTGATCAGAATTTTATAATCCATAACAACAAGAACAAATGGAGATTATTTATCACCAATTAATGAAGAAGAATTTTAATCATTATTAAATGTATTTTATGTGTATAAATAGAAATTTGTAATACCCAACCATATAAATAATGAACAAATCTACTAATTAGTAAGAGTAGGCTTTCCATCAAGTCATGTATTATCATAACCTACCTTATGCACTTGTCACTTTAAATTAGTTTATCACTTTTTTAAGTGTCCAAGATGCTTAAGTAAAATCTGTACTCCTCCTATGATTTGTTCAACCTGTGAAATATGGGTTACATAGCCATTTCAAATACTAAGACCTACGAATGAGCTGTAACTTTACAGAAAATTAGAAAATAATTAAGCATAAATATGTTTCGGCTGCAGCAGCATAACTAATTTTTCATCTTAATGTTACTCATGCTCTAATTTATTTTGTTTGTATACATATATTTATATAATTAAGAGAATGTGATATAATTAATCACTAAATAAGAGTGTGTCCTGGGTGTTGCTGATTTTTATAATATAGAATATAAAAATAAAAAATAAATATATATCATCGTTTAGCTATCTTCTTAACATGCCGATTATTTATCGATATTTGATCTTGTTTTAATATCTAATTTAAAATTTCTTTAGTCAGTTATTCATTTAATTGTTATTTTATCAAAGGTTCAGACTTTCCTCTTATTTCTTTTTTATCGCTTTGTATGATTTCTGACAATCGTTTATTATTTTGAATTGAATTGGTTCTCTATCTATTATAAAGAGATATAGTACTTATTTTTATGTAAACCTAATTTGATTTATTTCCATTTCTGATCTTATTCAGATATCTTATTTTAATCATCCTCTTCAATAATAACTTATTATGCAGGTTTCTATTAAATCATTTATTCAAGATTCATACTAGGTTGACTCTATGAATGGGTTAGTCTAGATTTTCTTCTACTTTCCAATCTTTTGTTAAATTTATCATCTTAAGTTGCCATTTCTTATTTTATCATTCCCTCTATTTTTTAGACTGAATGTGTTAGATTTTCAACCATTCCCTTAACAGTGATCTATTTCGTCTAACTTGCTTCCACAGTCGTTTCGACCGTAGTCTCAAATTTCTCTTTTTTATTTTAAGGATTTTATGTTGCCATCATAAATTGGGGCTTTGTCATCAAATTATTAAGTTTTCTTTAGAAGTAAATGTGCTTTCTATCTTTAATTGACTCATAATATTCTACACCAATCTATAATTATTATAGGATCAAATACCATGTACAATTATATCAACTCTTGAAATATATCTATTTGCACAACCTCATTCAATTCAACCTCTATTTCAAGATTCATGACAGATTCTGCGAAGTTTTTAGGTAATGACTTTTTAGTAAATCTACTCAAATTCATATATATAATTTTATTTTATAATATTTCAGACTCCTCTTCTCAAATTGTGGAACCAATTATCTAATTGTCTCCAAGTATCATTTAGAGATGTAATAATCTCTTATTTAAATTTAGCAGTAGCTTCTTAATCAGAAAATGAAAGTGCTAACTAATCTTCAATATATCTGATATGACCCTCGTGTTATAACTCTGGCATGCCAGCACTTAAATTCATTAAAAATATATTTAATAGGAAATGCCCATGTTTTCTGATGTAATTGTAGGCATTAGTACAATCTTATTCAAATTATTTGAACATATCTCCTTCTCTTCCACCCATAACGAAAGCCATCTAATAATTTTTAAATATAAAATACCTCTTCAGTCAAGACAAACTTAGTTCGCTCTCTCTTAAATCCGAACTTCTCCTTGAAGTTACCCAAAAAATGTCCAAAATCTATATGAAACAGATGTCCTGTATCAGTAATCATGATGTTTCCTGAATGTCTATCACCTATTCCTAAGACATAGGTTGCAACACAATATCCTGCACATGATCTTAGAAAATTAACTGTTGCAGTCTCAAAATTTTAAGGATCTGTATTCTTTTCTTTGAGATGATTCCAAATAGTCTTGGATTAAAATGCTCCAAGTATACCATCTTTTTGATGGATCTTCTCTATTGTTGTTGAGTTTGTAACAACTTCAATCATACCAACATTATCTTACGTTGATATTGTTTTATATGGCTTCATTCTAAAATCTTCACCTGCATCCAACCAAATTTTGTCCATGATCTTAATCAGTTACAAAGTTAACATATCTTGTCTAATATCATCTCCATTTTTAAATATGATTTAAATTACTTTATCATCTTAATTTTTTTATTATTACTATTATGGACCAGCAATTAATTTCTATTACTCATCACTCTTAAATTATATTGCAATGCTATCAGCATCTTACTTGACTTATTAAATTGCTTATTTTTTTTCTGGTTCCTAATAGCCATTTGGTTTCATAGCTAACCATAAAGGTAATTTCTTAGAATCCATAACTTTGCAATCCTCTATTTTGAACCCACTTGATTCCATTCTAGAATCTAATGCAAAAGAGAGAGTTGAGAACTTTTTACTCTTCATCATGGTTTCTAATTGTTCTTAAAGAACAGACATTCTTTTTTACTTCTCCCAATCTTTTGATTTTATTGATTATGCAATTATGTTTAATTCTTCCTCAACTAAAACTTCATTAATTAAACTTGTTCTAAACTCCCCACATAACATTAGCAACTATTCTAAAACTAAGACATATCTTTCAAAAGAAGGTCTAACATGCAATTAAGCTTTGAGTAGCCAAAATAATTCATGACCTACTACCCAAGGATTCTGAAGACTTCTTTCTAATAGCATTTCTGCTAGAGGATTAAATAAATGCTTCTCAAACATCAAACACTAAGTCAGCTCTAACATATAGAGTTATAATTCATCATCACTTAAGATGCTCACTCTCTCTACTGCATATAACCTAACAGTTTCATCTGCAAATGGAGCATCCAATAAAGGTAAAGCATCTTCAGGTGGTAATGGTGTCCACAATTTGATCATATTGTGAGCTTCACGAACTTATTCAGGATCGTCCCACTCTATTGCCATTAAAAATATTTATAATGCATACGGGAGTGTTTTATAATGGTTTCTGCATATCATCAATATGTATTTATGCTATTCAGTAAAAGAAGGTCTATTTAGAGGATTGTATTTCAATAAACCTTATAAAATGGCTAAATCTTCAGTTCTTGGTGTAGTTGACCAATTTTTATAAGGATAGGCTTAATTATAATTGTCAAAATTCGATTAAGTGCTCTAAATTGATTAAGCACTGAATTAACTGCTTATTCGGAATGTTGATAGTTAAGAGCTTGATTAATCGTGAACGTTATAGCTACTTCCCTATTATAAGTGAACAAAGCTTGGTGCAAAATCTAATATACTTTAATAATTTACGTTAATTTCTATCATTAAATGCATCAAACCTCATTATTGTAGCAGAATCCTATTAGTCATATGTGTTTTGTCTTTACTACAATTATGGTATGAAGTTGACATTACCAAAGTTTTTGGATTTCTTTTAATTTAATAGAGAAGATGTAGATTAACCTTCAATCTTTGCTTATGTGTTTGGGCCAGTATCATTTGGTATTGATTATTTTTAACCTAAATTAGTAGTTGGTGTATATCCTCCAGGCTAGTTTTTCATTTAATAATATCTTTAACACTTTGCAGATTTCGGGAATCCTAATTCTTCCATCTATTTTTCATCTCTCAAACTCCATTTCATAGTCTCACTAAACTAATCCAACTGTATTAGAAGTCTTGCATAGTATTTACTTACAAACTGATGAGTTATTTTATCATTATGATTGTTATTCATCACTCCCCAATATTACCCCATACATAATAGCCTTGGATCAACCTTATAAAATGGCCAGACGTTTAGAGGATTCATACTAGATTTGAATCTCTTTTGGTCATCAAAAATATACATGGAAGTGCTTCCTATAATCTATTGTTATCCTGTCGCCGAGTGAACAATTATATTGAAACACAATCTAGCTTCCTGTGGTAATTAGGATATTTTGATTCCTGGGAAGGTTATAGTTTAGTAAAATTTTGGAAATGCACTAAAAGGTTATTTTTTTGTTTCAGCTTAACTCCAGCTTGTAAGTAATTTTGATCCATGATATAGTGATACTTACACTGAAATTAGATAAGGCAAAAAATCCAAACCATAATATTCCTGCATATGTGCTAATTCATCCAAATGTTCAACACCACCGAAAGGGATAAATTTTAAAACTTATGCCAAATCTTCTCCTTCTTTGAAACTTGGTCTTCCAGTTCGTTTATGCAATTTGAAATGAACTTGTTTAGTGCTAACTTCCTATTCTTCTTATTGACCTGGTTTCTTGTTCACCTCTATTTCTTGCTTTGCTCCCTATTTTGTTATATATCTTGGAGGTATTAAACCATTATATGTGGCTCTGTTTTTAGGCAGTAATTTCTTTGCATCTTTGGAATCCTATTCAAATGCTTGTATTAGATTTTCCAAAGAACATATTCTTAAACTAAATGGCCAATCGCATTCTCCAGAATAGGTGATATTCTTTTCCAATTTAAGAGAATTAACCTTCGATAATTAATTGCTCAAAGTAACTAAATCATTTATTTAGACTTCCTTTGATTTATATAAGACTTAAGAATCATTTCTTTATTATCTAATCTCGCTTTATTGATCCTATGAAGTCTTAACTTACTTTAGTTCTAATGGTACTTAAGGATCAGTTTTCAGCAATTGTTCTTGAGAAGATTTAACATTTTTGATATCTGTTATTGTTTAGGATTCATTTCTTTATGGTCGGTTCTTATCTTAAGAAGATTTAACCATTCCCCTCATTTCAATAAGATTATCATAGGACCTTGCAACATTAAATTTATTGGGCGTCATAGGTATTGAAAGCCTACTGAACTATTCGGTTTTTCCCCTATTCTTATCATAGAAGTCATAAGGCGGTAATTTCTCTGGAGCATACCACAACAATACTGGGACGTTCATTATTTATTGCCAATTAATTTTTCCCTACTCTCCTTTCTGCCTTGTGACCATAGGAGGGAACAAACTTGTTTAGTCAGATTATTTTTTAACTTCGGTCAAAATTACTTCTAAATGCTTGATTCCTCTAAGTGACACTCTCACTCTATCATAGGATAACATAGGATGGTTTCCTGTTAGATATTCTTTAAGTCCTGCAATTTAAAGGATAAATTATTTGTTTTCTGGATCTGATGGTTTTAGCTTGGCACCTGTTTTTATGTAAACCTCTCTTAAGATACTCTTTATAACTTCATCAGCTCCCGTCACAAGGCCTGGTTCTATCTCTAATATGTCGTTTTACAGTCCATCCTCCTATCCCTCTTGTTCTTACTGGCTACCGCTGCCTTCAGCTTGTTTCTCAGCATAAGCTTTAGCAATCTCATCCTTGTATTGATCTAACCTCACACGAAGTTTAATAGCATCAACATTCGAGAAGGCTTAACTTAGAGTGCTTTAACATAAATAAGTTGGAATCGATGATGCTTATTTATGCAATAAGTAACTAGGTATTTTTCTTCTTCTATATTGGTCTATATACTTAGAGGCCATCAACCAATTTCCTTCTTATAATTTAATATATATTACCTGATTTTAATTTCAGCATATCTTCAATTTGCTTGATTGCTTCTTCGACCTTTTTCCTATATTCTTAATAGCAGATATCATAATCTTATTCAATCTAGTACTAATTGGTATTTATGTTGAGAGTATAAATCTAATAACTATCAGGATCTCCACATATAAGCCATTTTTCCTCTTCTATTTATGACATTAAATTATTATTATTTTTATAAAATATTCATTCATTTTATTATTTAGAGAACTACAAAAATACTGATTCCAATGATGATTGATTGATGGCAAAATCCTATATCCACTTATTAGCACACAATTATGATTGTAACACCTCAAAGGCTCTAAAGAATTAAAATTCTTTAGTTGGAATCTTAATAATTAATAATATAAATTACATGAATGATTGATATTTCTGCTTGATTTTAATCAATTCGTTTAGCTGATGGGAATACTTTTTTAATAGCTGTTAATATGTTTTCTTCCATTCCAAGTGCAGTTCCTTTTAACTCTATATTATATCCCTCACCATACCTATCCTTCAGTTCTTAAGGACTTCCGATGCAATACATTTCTCCATTTATCATTATTGCTATTCTATCACATAAACTTTCTGCCTCATCCATCGTATGAGTTGTTATGACAACAGAACTATCTCTCAATTGAACACCTTGTTTTAACGTTTTCCATAAAAATCTTCTAGCTATTGGATCAACACCAGTACTTGGCTCATCAAAAAATTGAATGCTTGGTGCTCCGATCATAGCATTTGAAACCAATAGTTTTCTCTTATTTCCTCCTGATAATCGACCTGATTTTCTAAACAAATACTCTTCTAGTTACATAGTTTATAGGAAATATGTCACAGCTTCTTTTAAATCTTGGCCCTTCAAACCTTTCATTCTACCAAAAAGATACAAATGTTCAGGAGGAGTTAGATTTTCCCAAATACAATCAAATTATGGACATATTCCTGTATCTTTAAATACTTCAACTTGATCTCTGTCAATTTCTACACCTTTTATTTTAACTTATCCTGTGGTTCTACCTATCAAAGATGTTAGTATATTGAAGGTGGTTGATTTACCAGCTCCATTAGGACCTAGAAGACCAAGGATCTATTTTCTAGCAACTCCAAAAGTGATGTCTTTAATTGCTAAATATCCATTAGAATATTATTTTTGCATTTTAATAACAGATACTGGTTTTAGGTTTCTATCTAGTTCTTCTTATTCTCTCATTATTTATTCCTCGGGTATAGTATTTTTCTAAACAAATGGAATTCTAGCTGTGTTACCATTTGTGTGGATTTTATTATATTTTATTGATTCCAAAATTAAAGTCAATAAGAAGTATATTCCAGCCTAAGCCACCAACATCAAAGTGTAATAATATGAATAGTAGGATATTTATGGAAATGGCACTCTGTCATCTCCAATCTAATATTAGTCTGATATATTTTAAAATGCTTAATATACTGCGTAGAATGGACTTACTAAAGAACTGAAAAAGTCAGCAGATTTAATCATGAAATCTACTCCATCATTTTTCTCATCAGTTTTCCAAACTAAAATGCAAGGGAAGAACCAAATATCCAATGCAATTCCAAATGTAATGAAATAGTTAAAAAATGGGAATGTTTTCATGGCTGAGGATGCCTTCTAATAAATTAATAACCCTGCAAAATAACAAAAGAAGCAATAAGACATTCCAAAAGCCATTAAAATAAATAAAACTTCAAAGAAGAAATCATTTATAAAGTCCAATTAAAATGTTAGGCTTAACAGTAGGAATATTACGATAAAGATCATATATAAGCAATAGTCGAAGGCAAATGTACCTAACCAATATGGTAATGGTCTGCATCCCATAGCTGTCAAAGCATATTTTAAGTTGGTTTCTCTCTCCCAAACTGGTAAATAAATGAATATTGAGGAATTAAAGCAAAATGCTATAATTATGAATATGGAGATGAAGGTCTATCTTAGATAGGAATCAAAGTTTTTAGGATTGGAATTTCCAAAATCTAATTCATTAACAACAAGGGTTCCTACAATAATTAACAAAAATGGTATGATGACTGCTAAATAATTTGAGAATGATCTTATTGTATTATAGTATTTTCTCAAGAATATGGCAGTAAATTATGATGTAAAACTGTAGACTGGCGCTCTATTCAAGCATTATGGTACATATATTTCCTTTTATTATTCTGCAAATTGAGGTTCGTCACTAAATGAGTGTCTGCTTTCTCTGCTATAATCATTTCCTCCAGTATAGTTGATTGAACTTTAATTTCTTTATCTAGCTCTTCTGATGAATTTCTCTTCGTCCATACCGATATTAATGAATGCATCTTCCAATGAATTTATTGTAAATGCAACCTGTATTGATTATCCATATTCTCTTTCTAAAATTTCAAAATATTTTTATAAATTTTATTTAGCTTTAAATGGTATCAAATACAATAATGTTTTTTCAGACGATTAGGGATCCAATACTGCCTGAGATAAGTACTTCTGTGTTAATTCAGCAACACTATCTTTAATACTATTGGTTAAGAGTGTAATTTATAATTGATAGCCCTCTCCAAAGTTTACTTTTATGTATTCACATTTTCCACAAGCTAATAATTTTCCTGCAGCCATAATGGCTATTCTATCTGCTAATACTTCTGCTTCATCCAAATGGTGAGTTGTTAAGACAATAGTTCTGTTTTCCTGTTTGACTCTTTCAAGAATCTCCCAAATGACTCTTCTTGACATTGCATCCATACCAGATGTTGGTTCATCTAAAAATACTACGAATGAGCCACCAATCAAAGCCATAGCGAGTGAAAGTTTTCTCTTATTTCCACCACTTAATGATCTAATGATTTTCAGTCTCTCTGTTTATAGCATTGTTGTATTCATAATTTACTCCATTTCATTTATAAGATCTTGTCCATCAAGTCCTTTAACCTTTCCCATAAATGCTAATTGTTCTTCAACTGTAAGATCATCGTATAAGACATCTCGCTAATTGCAAATTCCAACACATTCCCTAATATAATCCAATCTTTCATCAAGATCGCAACCATTTATTATAACTTTTCCTGCTGTCTTGTCCAATAAACCAGTCAATAGAGAAATTGTTGTTGTCTTTCCTGCCCCATTGTGCCCTAATAAACACAAAATTTCCGATTTATATAAATTTATTCCTAAATTATCAACTGCCTTGAATTCACCAAACTTCTTAGTTAGTCCTCTAATTATAACTGATGCTTATTTATCCTAATAATTTAATGCTTAGTGATAGAATGCACTAGATTCATCTGCTTGACTGCTGAGTGTCTTATTAATATCTTTATCTTTATCAATTAATCCTTGTTCAACATCAGAGACTGCGACATTTTTATTACTAGCAAATAAATCTTTAATAAAAAATAGGGGATCTTTTGCCACACCATATTCGTTGGGGAATACTTAATCTAAATATAAGTAGAGTAGGAAATATGCAATTGCCTCTATAGATAATTAAATTATGGCATCGTCAAGTGAATATAAGTCTCTTAATTTTTCATTCAGGCCACCCAAACTGTAAAGTCCTCCACTGGCGGATATGAAAACAAAACTTACAGCACTACCTGGAAGTAGTGAGAATAAGATGAAAACAAACGAACTAAATAATTAATTAGTAATACTGTTATAGCTTTTCTATGAATGATAAGAATGACACAATAACTTGTATAAGCAATAAGAATGTTGCCACTTCTCCAGCTAATTTTGGATCTGAAAAAAATGTTGTCATCATCAACGATTAACTTAGTAAAGCTAAGGCATAAATTAAATAGAGTATAAAAAATTTTGATGCCTGCATTCCTTATAATCCATACTTTCCATGTTCATCTATAACCTCTTAATCAACAGTGAATTAGACAAAAAATGTCCAAAATGCAATGAATAAGATTGTTGACTATGATTATTATATTTAATACCAAGTAAGTCTTGAATAAACTGTATAACACCCAACCTAAAAGATAAGCTCGTTGTTTAAGTCCCATAATCTAAAAATCATTTAGATAAATACCTTTTATGTCTCTTTAAATCTTCCTGCTTTCTCTTCAACTAAGTGAATCACCAAAGATCTAGGGTTGGCTTGAATGGCTACAAAAATTAGTATAGGGGAGAATATTTATAGGAATTGCAAGTTCTCATTATCTGAAAATATGATCTTATATACCTTTGATTGAAATCATAGCTGCACCAAGAAGTGGCAATAATATCTCTGAATAAATCTCCTTATTTCTTATGGAACATTAAGTGTTCTTAATTATAATCGCCTTAGATTAGAAAAGCACGCTTTTAGGACGAATCATAATATTATATTAAATAAATCTATATTGGTTATGGATTCAGAATTTGTGAATTTAATTAGAGATATGTGTAAAAAAAATCTATATTGATCCAAGTATATATAGCAAATATAATATCATTTATACATTTAGTTATAAAAAAAATATATACATAAATATTTATGTAAGAAAATAAACCTTAAGAAGTTCCAGAATAAAAAGATAATCTTGAAGA
Organism: Paramecium bursaria; assembly: GCA_016759055.1. Lineage (NCBI taxonomy): Eukaryota > Ciliophora > Oligohymenophorea > Peniculida > Parameciidae > Paramecium > Paramecium bursaria. Next base: position 144,998 of record VMTU01000109.1, read on the forward strand.
ATTTGGCATCAAAGTAACATCGCCAGGTAAATTCTCATCTCTAAAAACTTATAGAGGAGTAGAAAAAAATTATGGCTCAGATCATCCAAGAGGAATAGTATGCAGATGAACCTGTAAAAGAGGAAGAAGCTGTATATATAGAAGATGATAGTGAAAAATGCTTGGAAATTTATTTGAATCTATCAAAATAGAATTCCTAAACAAGGTTCATATTATAATTCTACAAATTAGATTGGCATATATAAAACATTTAGCAGAAAGAATGTCGGTGATAAATGGATATAAATATCTTACTGTCATTAAAGAAGAGATAGTAAATTTATTATCGATAAACTAAGTTTAAAGATTCAGATGAGATGAAAAAAATTTTGATTTCGCAATTAAATATTTTATGGTAGAATATCCGCGATCAACCTGATGGATTGTAAAATATAAAAGATCACGTTATACCCTGTTATTTATAGTTAATTAAATACAAAAATTTTGATATTCAAAAAGATGCCTGTGAAGGTTTTGCTTAGTTAGCAGCTGTTCTAACACCTGAAGAAAGATAAGATTTCATACTCAAAGATGTCATCATATTAAGTCATGATGAAGAAAGTGAAGATAATAAAATTATTGCTCTTGAGGTAATTAATTCTATAAGAAATAGCTATTTGGATTATTCGCTAGTATTTTAGGTAGAGAATAATCAGAATCCTTCATTCTGCATGAATTGGTAAGTGGAGCAGATGATCAGAAATGGAAGGTGAAACGGGAAGCAGTGAGTTAAATTACTAGAGTTGGTAGAGTGATAAGACAGGATATCTTTATGAGTAAACTATTTCCCATATTTTTGGCGTAAATAATTAAAAAATAATTAGTAAATCAGAAGATAAGTAATGGCAAGTCAGAAAGGCTTGTGCTGAAATAATTGTAGAGGTAACTGACTTAGTACCCTAGCAAGTGAAAGATAAGGCATTATCTTAAAAGATGTTACAGTTTCTTAAGTATATTATCTTATTTTAAGTAGAGGGATTCAAATAAATGGGTCAAGGCATCTGCATTTATGAATCTAGGAAAATTCATTTCGAAATTTACAGATTAACCACCAAATGATGCGTTATTAACTGAATTCTGCAGAATAACTAGTCGAGATGTTCATGAGTATTTTGATTCTGAGGAATAGCTTTTGATAATGAGTTCATCATACTTTCCAGCAGTATTGAAAGTTTATGGAAAAGTCAAATGGCCTATATTATCGAAGCTATTTGATTAACTTTATAAATACAATAATAAGGTACTAGAATCTAAAATTATAGGATGTTAGACGCCCTTTGGCTAGTTCACTTCATGAAATTGCAATCATAATAGGTCCTGACAATTCAGAAAAAGAGCTCATTAAAGTTTTGGATCAATTATTGAAGGAAACTATGGATGATGTAAAATATGCAGCCACTAAGAATTTATGGCAGTTCATCAAAGTATTTAAAGAGGAATCAAGAGAGAATTTAATTGACGTTTTTGTAATTATCCAAGTACAATTTTAATTTCATCAAATTTTCAGAAAGATTAAAAGAAATGGAGAATTAGACAATTAATAGCTAGTTAGTTGTAAGAAATTGTCTAATTGTATCAAACAGATACAATATTTCAAATAATTGTCCCTATCACTCTTAAGTTATGTAATGATATTGTTGCAGTTGTTAGAAAGAAGGCTTCTAAATAAATTCATTTTGTATTGAACTCTTTTCTCAAAAATGATGAATACAGTAAAACTTATTACTAATGTTTTGTTGAAAATATAAAGGCATTTGCAATAAGCAATCGCTACAATCAGAGATAAGCGTATCGATTATATTTATATGAAGGTTTGCCTTTATGTGTTAAAACCTAATGCTGTCTCCTTCATTTGAGGATCTATTCCTTCAAAATTTAATAGAATTGTCTTAGGACAGTGTGAGAAATGTCAGATTTTCTGTTGCCGAAGTGGTGAGCAAGCACATAAAGAAGAATAGGTTATTTAGTAAACATCAAGCTATTCTTGACATTGTAGACCGTTTCAAAACAGATCCTGTACTTGAGATAAGAAAGTTGGTAATTTGAATTATTTTTTTTATTAAATATGAACGGAGAGGAAGATTTTCAAGAACTGTTCAAGGGTAATTATCTTTATACGAATTTCTTAGTTGTACTTGTTGGAGATGCAGGAGTTGGGAAGACACATCTTATGACTCGATACGTGAAAGGATAGTTACCAAAAAATAGTGTTCCAACAATTGGTATTGAGTTTGCTGCGAAGACAGTGTCTCTTAAAAATGGTTAGAAGATAAAGACTCAGATATGGGATACTGCTGGTTAAGAGAGATATAGGGGAATAACAAGCACGTATAAAATTATATTTTTATATATTTCTATATTAGACATTTCAGAAGAGCAGGTGGTGCTTTAGTTGTTTATGATGTTACTAAAGAGAAATCATTCGAAAGTGTTGTTAAGTGGATGGATGATTTACGATACTAAGCTGAACCAGATATTGTTATCTTGTTAGTTGGTAATAAAATAGATCTAGTTCAAAATAATCCTTAAGCAAGGTAATTTGTATTATTATTGTAGGAAAGTGTAAAAGGAGGATGCGAAGAATTTAGCATAACAACACAAGGTTCTATTCCTAGAATCTAGTGCAGTAACTGGTGAGTAGGTGTCCGAATGTTTTGAAACTTTGCTGACCGGTATAAGACTTTTTTAATAATTATTCAGAGATGTTTAAGTCTAAAGATAAAAAGCCAGGAGACACTAACTAAGCTGAAAGAGGATAAAAACTGACTAATGGAGAAGACAAACCACCTGGGTCTTGCCCATGCTGATTTATAAAAAATTCTAAACAATAAATATTTTTTATAGTTAATTTCATTTTGGTACTAATGTGAGATAAAATTAATTCATCCCACATTCATATATGGATTTTTAGAAATATAAAATTATATTTATATTAAAAGTTAAAATGGATACAGAAGAAAATTATCTAATTTTTAAAGGTAATGAATATCTGATCTTTAAGTTATTCTATCGGGAGATACATAAGTAGGCAAAAGTCACATTCTGTCAAAGTTTGTAAAA